>CAUYQG010039013.1:0-105386 GCA_963574415.1 Tarsius wallacei | reverse complement strand
GCCCGGCTAATTTTTTTATTTATTGTAGAGATGAGGTTTTGCCAAGTTGCCCAGGCGGGTCTCGAACCCGCGGGCTCAGGCAATCCACTCACCTCAACCTCCTAAAGCGCAGGATTACAGGCTGAGCCACCGAGCCCTGCTTAATATGTTTTTATTTTATGTAATTAAATAATGTATTTATTTGAGTCAACATCTCACTCTGTTGCCCAGGCTGGAGTGCAGTGGCATGCTCACAGCCACTATAGCCTCAACCAACAGGGCCCTGACAATCCTTCTACCTCAGCCTTCCAAGTAGCTGGGACCACAGGCATGTGCCACCATGCCCAGCTAATTTTTTGATTTACTGTAGAGACAAGTGTTGCCATGTTTCCCAGGCTGGTCTTGAATTCCTGGGCTCAGGCAATCTCTTGCCTCAGACTCTCAAAGTGCTGGGATTACAGGCGTGAGCCACCATGCCCAGCCTAATATGTTTTTAGAAATATTTAGTTGTGTTACTTATTTATGTCTCTTGGAGATTGTGTCTAAAAGTGTTAACCAAATCTGTCTGCAACCATTTGTTTTTTACATCTCAAACTAATTTTTTCACTATTATTACAACTCGGACTGGCAGCTTGGGGCTAAAATGTACCCGGTATGTATTTGTTCCTACTAATCTTTTTATAAATGCTCTTTTGGAGATACTTGTATTAACCAGAACCACGATTTCAATAAAGTCCAATAAAAATCAAAATGTGTCTTCTGGTTTAAAGTTGCTTATAATTTTTCAGTGTTTAGTTTGTGATTTCAAATTTACTCTAAAATAAATTGTAAATCCACGAGCTGAAAGGGATTTTATGGGGTCATTTGGTTCCCCTATTGCCTTAGACATGCTTAACTTATCTAAATTTGACACTCTCATTTAAATTTCCCTGAGGGAAAAAAAAAAAGGCAAATTCCTTGCCTGGGTGAAGTACTTAACTAGCCTGGCAGTAAATATGGTGTTCTTTCTTAGATGTGTGTATTAAACCTACTCTGATCCCTTTTGTTGCAAATTAAATCTTATTCCTTTTCCGTTTGTGGCAGGTGTTTCCTGGGCACAATCTTTCATCAACTTGAAGGCATTTATGTAGCCTTCTGGTCTTCTCTTTGCAAGATTAAAAAAATAATAAAACAAACAAAATCAAAGACTTCACTAGCTTTTCTTATAAAACCTGTTTTTCAATTTATTTCCTTTGTGTCCTTTTGCTTTCTCCGTAATGCAAAATGCCAGAAGAAATGCTGAAGATGTTTCTCTAAAACAAGGTCAAGAAGAGCATGTTTAGTTCTTTTGGAGAACTCACTTCCTTCTGAGCATGTATGTTGGGTATTAAAGAGTCAATGTTGAAATCCGACTTCTAGGAGCTAAGCATCCTGACAGAGCGGCAGAGAAGGATGTCAACTTTACCCAGAGAAGGTCAAGATTGCGAAGTTGGTTAGCAGGCGCATGCAGAAAGGGGTAACCAATGATGGCCTTAGGCCAAGGCAGTGAGGCACTTATGGGGACTGTGTGCCATTTTTAAGATTTGTGTGTATTCCTCATGCAGTATAGAGATGGCTCAAAACAGGTAAGAAATGAAACCTTAGTTCCAAATGTACGTAAAACAAACAAAAAAAAAGCCAAACAAATAGAACTTGGATTTGTGTCATTGTAATCTCCATAAACAGCCTGCTGACCTAGGGAAATATTTTTCAATTTTATAATTCCTTTCCCAAGCACTCCTCAACCTTTGGTAGACAAAAATATATATATCAAGTTTTCTTTCAGTACAAATGCAAATTTAATGCTCAAGATAAATATTTTTAAGAAAGTATAACCATGAATTTGGAGACATAATATGTTTTTCCAATGTCTACTCTCGACAAAAGGAGATAAATGCATTTTTCCCACAACTCTTTTATCTGAAAATATGTATATATACACATGTATACATATGTATTTTGTTGGTGGTTGACTGCCAACTAATAACCATGTGTTCAACTTTTCACTTGATGGATATAATCCCTAAGACTATCCTATTCAATTTTTTTAACTGAGCAGAAAACCAAATTTTTATCATTTGCTTAAATGATAAATGGTGATTATGGCATTATACACCCTTTAGTTATAGATGAGTGATATGTCTTGATTTTCCCAGGATAGATCTAATTTTTATATGTCATTCTAACATATTTATTAAAAACTCCTCTTTATGTGCTCAGTGGTAACCCAGTTTAATTGATAAAGTGTGAGGATGCCCTACATGTGTTAAGCATTAGGATAAATGATCTAATGAGAGACTGAGAAAGTACTTTGCATGAAACACTAATATGACAGCACTTTATTTATTTATTTTTTTTAACTTCTTAAATTTTTTTATTTTAAAGATGTGGGGTACAATTCAGGATTAGGTATACAAATGTTTATTATGCAGGTACCCTCGTTGATGAAGTGTGCCCCCCTCCCCTAGCAGATTCCCACTAATGCCAATCCCACCTCCCCCAACCCCAACCCAGCAGTTTCCTGCTACTGCCAATCCTTTTCTTTTTTTTTTTTTGAGTTGGAGTCTCACTCTGTCGCCTAGACTGGAGTGCAGTGGCCGCTCCCGGCCACCGCAGCCTGACCTGCTGAGCTCTGGCGATCCTTCCGCCTCAGCCTTCCAAGTAGCTGGAACTACAGGCGCATGCTACCACGCCTGGCTAATTTTTGATTTATTGTAGAGATGAGGTCTCACCAAGTTGCCTAAGCGGGTCTCAAACCTGCGGGCTCAGGCAATCCACTCACCTCAGCCTCCCAAGGCGGGGGATTACAGGTTGAGCCACCGAGCCCGGCTTATATTTTCAATCTAAATACATACAGAGGTTTTCCATAGCTATACTAAAGCAATGAAATTGGTTTCAGTAGAACACCTGCCTGAAAGTAAAGTTATCAGAATTAACTGCTTGAACACAGTTACATTATTTCATTAGCACAAGTATCCAGAAAAAAGCTACCATGATAATAATTTATTGGGACCAGACCACAAAGACCTTGATAACACCAAAAATAGCCAGCACAGCCTGAAATGAGACTTAAAAGTGACATCTTCTGTAAGATGATATCAAAGGAATTACTGTTAACTTGGTAAAATTCAAGGTGGCATTTAGATCATGCAAGAAAATGGCCATATTTTTTGGAGATGCACACTGGAGTATGTAGGATTAAAATGAAAGATGCCTGGGATTTACTTTTGTTTTTTAACCAGGTATCTATGAACCTAATGAAATTTACTTTACAACACAATAGCACGCCAAGCGTGGTGGCTCACGCCTGTAATTCCAGCTCTTTGGGAGGCAGAGGCGAGAGGACTGCCTGAATCCGGGGGTTCGAGACCAGCCTGGGCAATGTGGCGACACCTCATCTCTACAACAAATCAAGAAAAATTAGCCATGAGTCATGGCACATGCCTGTAGTTCCAGCTACTTGGAAGGCTGAGGCAGAAAGATCACCTGAGCCCAGCAGGTCGAGGCCGGGTGCAGTGGCTGATGCCTGTAATCCCAGAACTTTGGGAGGTGGAGAAAAGAGAATTGCCTGAGTCTGAGGTTTCAAGATCAGTCTGAGCAACTTGGTGAGACCTCATCTCTACAATAAATCAAAAAATTAGTCGGGTGTCATGGCACATACCTGTGGTTCCAGCTACTTGGAAGGCTGAGGCAGAATGCTCACCTGAGCCCAACAGGTCGAGGTTGCGATGCCCATGAGCATGCCACTGCACTCCAGACCGGGCGACAGAGTAAGACTCTGACTCATGACTCAAAAAAAAAAAAAGTTACACAGAAATGCAAAACACCTCAAATATTCAAAGCAATCTTGAAATAAATGAAGCAGCTGGGCACGGTGGCTCACATCTACAATCCCAGTACTTTGGGGGGCCGAGGTAACCCTGAGCCCATGGGTTTGAGACCAGCCTGGGCAACTTGGCGAGACCTCATCTCTATGATAAATCAAAAAATTAGCTGGGTGTGGTGGCACACGCCTGTAGTTCCAGCTATTTGGAAGGCTGAAGTGGAAGCCCAGTAGGTTGAGGCTACGGTGACCATGAGCGTGCCACTGCACTCCAGTCTGGGCAACAGAGTGAGACTCCAACTCAAAAAACAAAAGACAAAAAAAGAACGAAGCTGGAGGAAAGACGGAAGGAGTAAAAAAACAAGAACAAAGCTGGAAGACTTATACTAACTGACTTCAGAAATCCTAACAGTGTGATACTGGTATAATGATGGACAAATAGATCAATGTAACAGAATATAGAAATAGAAACAGAGAAATCCCAGAAATAAATTCACACTTACAGGGTCATGAGATTTTTGAGAAAAGTACTAAAATAATCTAATAGAAAAGAAAAATATTTTCAACAAATGGTGCTAAAGTAATTGGAATCCATAAAAAAACAAAAATAAGCCTCAACAGCCCCCCTAGACTTCATATCATATACACTTATTAAATCAAGATGGATCACAGAACTAAATGTAAAAATTAAATGTATACCACTGGCCAGGCGTGATGGCTCACACCTGTAATCCTAGCACTTTGGGAAGCCAAGGTGGGAGGTGTGCTTGAGGCCAAGAGTTCAAGACCAGTCTGGGAAATATAGCAAGAACCTGTACACAAAATTTTAAAAATTAGCTTATGGTAGCACACACCTAGTTCCAGCTACTTGGAAGGCTGAGGCGAAAGGATCACCTAAACCCAGCATATCGATGTTGCAGTGGCTGTGAGCATGCCACTGCACTCCAGCCTGGGCCACAGAATGAGAGTCCAACTCAAAAAAAAAAAAAAAAAAAACCTGAGTGTGGTGGCACACTCCTGTAGTCCCAGCTACTTGGGAGGCTAAGGCAGGAGGATTGCTTGAGCCCAGGATTAGAGGCTGTAGTGAGCTATGATGGCACCACTGCACTCCAGCCTGGGCACAGAGTGAGACTCTCTAAAACATAAATAAACAAAATTTAAATAAGTAGATAAAATCTATAAAACTTTCAGAATAAAACATAGGAGAAAGCTGGGCATGGTGGCTCAAGCCTGTAATCCCAGCACTTTGGGAGGCCAATGTGAGAGAATTGCTGAGCTCAGAGGTTCGAGACCAGCCTGAGCAACATAGCAAGACCTCATCTCTACAATAAATCAAAAAATTAGCTGGGTGTGGTGGCGTGTGCCAGCTACTTGGAAGGTTGAGGTGGAAGGATTACCTGAGCCCACCAGGTCAAGGCTGCGATGGCCGTGAGCATGCCACTGCACTCCAGCCTGGGCAACAGACAGAGTGAGACTCTAACTCAAAAAAGAAGAGGGAGAAAATCTTTATGATTTGAGGGAAGGATTTTTAGAGAAGTCACAGAATAGATTTACATTTATATAACCCATTTAAAAAATGTCAAATTTCATTTAATCAACATTTAAAATGTCTGCTTGTCTAAAGACACTATTAAGAAAATGAACAGGAATGCCAAAGACTGGGAGATATTACTTACAAAACATATATATGACAAAGAACTGGTATGTAGGACAACAAACAACTCCAATTCTGTAATAAAGACAAATCAATTTTTTTAAATGGTCAAAAATGTAAATAAACACTTCACAAAGGAAGTATACAAATGGCTAAAAAGCACATTACAAATGTTCAACATCACTAGTCATCAGGGAAATACAAATTAAAATCACAGTGAGATCACTAAGCATGAACAACTAATGCTACAACACTGACAACACAAATGTTAGCGAAAATGTAAAGCAACCAGAACTCTCATATATTATTGGCAATAAATCGGGGAAAATCTAGCAGTTTCTTATAAAACTAAACATATACCTAAGTATATTTACAATCCAGCAATTTCACTCTTGGTATTTACCTGAGAAATGAAAACTAATGTTCACAACAAAATGTGTGCACAGCCAGGCATGGTAACTCATGCCTGTAATCCCAACACTTTGGGAGGCGGAGGCAAGAGAATTGCCTGAGCCCAGGGGTTCAAGACTATCCCGGGCAACTTGGCGAGACGTCTTCTCTACAATAAATCAAAAAATTAGCCAGATGCGATGGCGCTTGGATATAGTTCCAGCTACTTGGAAGGCTGAAGCAGAAGGATTGCCTGAGCCCAGCAGGTCAGGTCTGTGATGGCAGTAAGCGTGCCATTGCACTCCAGCCTGGGTGACAGAGCGAGACTCTGACTCAAAAAAAATAAAATAAAATAAAGTTTGTACACAAATGTTCTAGAAGTGTATTCAAAATAGCCAAAAACTGAAAAGAGTGCATATGTTTATCAATGAGAGAATGCATAAACTGAAATACAGTCAGAAAATAGAAGGGTACTCAGCAATAAAAAGAGCAAGCTACTGACACACATAGCGATGCAGATGAACCTCAAAAACATTATGCTGAAGGAAAGATGCCTTATTCAAATAAGTTCACACTGTATAATTTTCATTTACATGTCCTACTTGTATAGGATAGACAAGACTAATCTATGGTAGAAACAAAATCAAGACAGCGGTTGCCTGAGGTTGAAGGAACAAAAGGCATGAAAGAACTTTCTGGGAGGGTAGTAATGTTCTATGGTTTCAGAAGGGTTCAGTTATACAGGTATATGCATTTTTCAAAACTCATCAGGTGGCACCCTTCAACTTATACATTTCATTGTATGTAAATTTTATACCCCCAAAATATATATTTATAAATACTGAACTCCAGTTAATGTTAAATAAGCAGAAATATTCAGAAGTATACTGATGTCTGCAACATACTTTGAAGTACAGCAAAAAATGAAAATGGATTAATAAATAGATAAAGGGATGGATAGATGGAAATGTGATAAAATGAATACAATAAATGATTATAGAACCTAGATGATGTGCATATGTATATACACCAAAAAATTCCAGTTTCCTGTACTTCTGAATGCTTTTAAAATAAAATGTTGGGAATATTTTTTTAAATTATGAGTTACTGCATGGATGGTATATACCAGATCAGCAAAAACAAAAGTTACTACAACCACCATTAACTAAGTGGTTACTATGTGCAATGTACTTACAATGGGTACTTACATGTTATGTCTAAGCCCCACAGTAATCCTGCAAAGCAAGTAATATTATCTCCATTTTCCTGATGAGAGAACTGATAACACAAAAAGACTAAGGAACTTGTTCCAGCTTCATATAGCTACTAAATGGCACAGGGAGAACTCTAAACCCAAGTGTGACTTTCCATTATACCACACTGTCTTAACAATTAGTTCCAAGGATCAGGCCAAGAGATAAACTCTCACTATGCTGCCCAGGCTGGCCCCAAACTCCTAGGCTCATAAGATCTTCCCACCTCAGTCTCCTAAGTACCAATTATTTTTTATACTGTAATAGAATTTTGTATTATTGACCAGTAGTAGACTTAAGTGGATTAACGGCATAGACTTTAAAAGCCCATTGTACGTCATTCCATTGTAATGGAATAGGCTATAACATGGCTTCTGCTATTCTTGCCTCCTTTCAACAATATTTATATTTATATATTATATAATAAATGTATTTACGCTTATATTGTGTTTAATGATACGAGACAAGAGTGTCACAACCATGATACAAATTTTTCAAACAAAATTCTTTACCTCATTTCTCGTTCTTCATGCTGAGCAATAAGGTTGCTATAAAAATTCTCCAGTGTTACTTTGGTCATTGTCACCCTTTCCTTTGTGTGATTACTCATGGACGAGCAAGGTGTTGAGCCTGTCATTGCCATGGCTGCTAGAAACCAAGAAAAGAAGAGGTATTAATTTTGGAGTTAGAATCTACCTGTTATGCAGTCTCCTACCCTACTGGTAGGAATAAAAATTGGTACAATTTTTCTAGAGGATGAATAGATAATATGTAACAAAAGCCAGACAAACAGAATACTTGGTGAAAATAGGTAGATATTAATGTCCTGTGACCCAGAAATCTCACCTTAAGTATAAAGGCTAAAGAAATTGTAATACAGGTTCTTAAGGGAACAAACACAGGATGTGAATTACAGAGAGGATGTTCATTATGCCATCATTTGTGCTATGGGGAAGTTGGAGGCAATTCAGTAAGAAAATAAACAAATAAAATGCTGTAGATGCATAGTAGATACCATACAACAGTCAGAAGCAACTCTACCTGTACCTATAAGGCACATGAATGTATCTTTAAAACATGGCACTGAGCCGGGCTCGGTGGCTCAGCCTGTAATCCCGCACCTTGGGAGGCTGAGGTGAGTGGATTGCCTGAGCCCTAGGGTTCGAGACCCGCCTGGGCAACTTGGCGAGACCTCATCTCTACAATAAATCAAAAAAATTAGCCGGGCGTGGTAGCGCACACCTGTGGTTGCAGCTACTTGGAAGGCTGAGAGGGAAGGATCACCGGAGCCCAGCAGATCGAGGCTGTGGTGGCCGGGAGCGGCCATTTCATTCCAGTCTGGGCAACCGAGTGAGACTCCAACTCAAAACAAAAAACAAAAAACAACAAGAAAAAAACATGGCACTACATTTTAAAGAGGAAGAAAACAAGATCACAATACCACAAGGGTAAGTTAAGAATACAAAATAAGGCCAGGCACAGTGGCTCATACCTACAATCTCAGCACTTTGGGAGGCCTAGGTGAGAGGACTGCCTGAGCCTATGGGTTTGAGACCAGCCTGCGCAACCACATGTCTACAATAGATCAAAAAATTAGCTGGGTGTGGTGGCACATGCCTGTGGTTCCAGCTACTTGGAAGGCTGAGGTGGAAGGATCACCTAAGCCTAGCAGGTCAAGGCTGCGGTGGCCATGAGTATGCCACTGCACTCCAGCCTAGGCAACAGAGTGAGACTCCTACTCAAAAAAAAAAAAGAATAAACAGTATACATACAGTACAATTTTTTCCCATCCAAAAGTCTACCTTGAAGAAAGGCTCATAAAAACTCATACACAAGGGGGCATTGTAAATACAAAGGAAAATTAGAAATAACTTGAATATACAACAATATAGAACCGATTAAATAAAAATAGCCCTACTATAAAATAAAGCACAATTAGAATACATTCAAATATTTAATGTCTCTAATCCAAGTGAAAAGAACAGATTAAAAAGCAGAAAGTATATGATTATCTCAATCTTGTTTATGCGTTTGCTATGTGTGCACAAAATTATAGAAATATATCATGAGGCGGGGTGTGGTGGCTCATGCCTATAATCCCAGCACTTTGTGTGGCTGAGGTGAGAGGACTGCTTGAGTCCAGGAGTTCCAGACCAGCCTAGGCAACATAGCAAGAACTAATCTATAACAAAAACAACAAAATGTTATTAGTGACAACTCTAGGCAGTAAGAATAGATAATTTTATTCTGGCTTGTGCTTCTCTATGTTCTTCTATACTTTCAATGAGCATTTACTGTTACCAGTAACTTCTAAGTTTGCAATTTCTTTTTTGGGGGGTTAGAGTCTCACTCTGTCGCCCAGACTGGAGTGCAGTAGCACGCTCCCAGCCACCGCAACCTCAAACTGTTGGGCTCCAGTGATCCTTCTGCCTCAGTCTTCCAAGTAGCTGGAACTACAGGCATGTGCTACTACGCCTGGCTAATTTTTTATTTATTGTAGAGGTGAGGTCTCATCAAGTTGCCCTGGTGAGTCTCGAACCTGCGGGCTCAGACAATCCACTTGCCTCAGCCTCCCAAAGTGCTGGGATTACAGGTTGAGCCCAAGCTCGGCCTACAATTTCTATAGTAAAAATAAACTATAACTAAAATGCTGATCTATAGGCACAAAAGCACTCTGACACAGCCTTAAGGTGTCTGATAAATGTGTGCTGCTTATTTGAATTTACAAGTTAAAATAAAGACCTATAAAGGAAACATTATAAAGAAAAAACCTAAATCACAATTCTAGTGATAGAAGACACCTTAAAAACGAGAGAGCCTAACTTCCTCATTTTACATTAAGAAAAAAAACAATACCAACAAATTTAGATAGTTTACAGAATGATTTTTTTTCCTAAATTTATTTTTTTGTTTGTTTTTTGAGTTGGAGTCTCACTCTGTCCTCCAGACTGGAATGCAGTGGCATGCTCATGGCCACCGCAGTCTCGACCTGCTGAGTGATTCTTCCACCTCAGCCTTCCAACTAGCTGGAACTACAGGTGTGCACCACAATGCCCGGCTAATTTTTTAATTTATTGTAGAGATAAGATCTTGCCAAGTTGCCCAGGCTGGTCTCGAACCCGTGGGCTCAGGCAATTCTCTCACCTTCGCCTCTCAAAGTACTGGAATTATAGACATGCGCCACCACGCCCAGCCTTTTCCTAAATTTGAAATCTCATTTTCCCCCAGATATTTTGGCTAACCTGTATTATCACATTTGGCCAAACTGTTCACCAACACTGGCTTGCTCCAGCATTGGCAATAGTGCTCAATGTCTTATACTTATCATGCCTGCCTCCGACATGATATGCTTCTGTCTTTTTATCCCAATATAAAGTTAAGTACAAATCAGGAGGGACCAAGGACCATTTCCAAAGAGAGTATACTTTTTAAAAGTTTTCTTGCCGGGCTCGGTGGCTCAGCCCGTAATCCCGCGCCTTGGGAGGCTGAGGTGAGTGGATTGCCTGAGCCCGCGGGTTCGAGACCCGCCTGGGCAGGCGAAACCTCATCTCTACAATAAATCAAAAAATTAGCCGGGCGTGGTAGCGCGCGCCTGTAGTTCCAGCCACTTGGAAGGCTGAGGCGGAAGGATCGCCGGAGCCCAGCAGGTCGAGGCTGCGGTGGCTGGGAGCGGCCACTGCACTCCAGTCTGGGCGATCGAGTGGGACTCCAACTCAAAAAAAAAAAAAATTCTTTATAGATGCATTTTCTTTCATTCTTACAATGTCCTATTTTACTCATTGTCATGTCTTTGCTAGGGAGAGGTCAAACACTTTGCTCTGTCTTCTCTGCATTTTCAATGAGAAAACTTAGAACTGGCAAAGATAAGTGACTTAATCATGACAAACATAGAATTAAATGATGACGGTAGAGTGGAGGACATTTCATCTCTACCCAGAGATTTGAGCTGTGAGAGAGAGAAAGAAAGGACTACAATTCAAAGAGCTTCTGTCAAATGTTTACTGTTTTAAGGAAATAGATCTCAATTGATGTGGCAGACCACAAAGTGTAGCCTAATTTTTAGGCATTGATTAGAATAAGCAAACGGTGGCTTACAGTAACATAAATAAAAATGAAATTGCATAATTATAATGAAGTACCATCACCTAAGCTAAATTATTTTATTTCCCTTTTCTGCCTTTATTTCATTTTCATAAAAGCCCTTAGAACATGAAGCATTGTTACTCATAATTAATATAAAACATTCCTGCTCATGAGTTCATGTTTTATATAGCTTGATGTAAAATGAAAATTGTTTTCATTTGAGAGTATATTCAGTGAAAGTTTTACTGTGTCAGAATATTATAGTTATTCTTTAGTGTATTACAAATAAAGAGGTGATTGTGAGTCTTGTGCTGCAGCTATGGAAATGGTATAGGTTTAAAAAACAATAGTAAACTTTATCATGATATGCATCAAATCCATCTTATGTTCTTTACCTTTGAACATAATGGCCTCTTACACCTCTCTGAGCTTTTGTCAGTATGCTACGATGGAAATGTTGATAATTAAATTTAAAAATCTCCTTAGGCTTATAGCAACATGTCATACGGCATATGGGACACTGACATGAATTATGAAAATTAGAAGGCGAATTTTAACTGAAACTAAGAATATTGAAACTGATATTTGCTAAATGTTTTAAAATGTACCAAGTATATCTACTAGTCACTTTCCTTAAGAAGAGGTTTAGTACTAAACATGTTTATTCTATCTATTGATAAGATTTTCAGTAGTCTACAGGGCAGGCTTCTGATTAAATTACTTGTGCTTACATTGTAATAAATGGATTGAGTATTTAAAGGGATATGGTATCAATTAAAACATTCAAAATATTTATTTACCATAGACTATACTTCCCCCAATTAAATAACATGAAATATTTTGTTTTATTTGTTTAAATTTAGGGGGTACAAGTGCAGTTTTTTACATGGATATATTGTGCTGGGGTGAAATCGGGGCAACAATTACCCCCCAAAATGTACACTGTACCCATTCAGTAATTTCTCATCCCTTGCTTCCTACACCCCTTCCCACACTTTTAAATCTCCAGTGTCTGGTATTACACATTCTGTGTTCTTGTGTGCATCTAATTTAGATCAATTTATAAATGAGAATATGTGGTATTTGACTTTCTGTTTCTGAGTTGTTTCACCTAAAATAATGGCCTCCAGTTCCATCCATGTTGTGACAAAATACATGATTTCATTTTTTTTTATGGCTGAGTAGTAGTCTATTGTGTATGTATACCACATTTTCTTTATCCAGTCATCTATTGATGGACACTTAGGTTGATTCCATATCTTTGTTATTGTGAATAGAACTGCAATAAACACACAAATATTTATACACCTTTTATGACATTTATAGAAGAGGAACTGATATTTTTCTTAACATAGAATAGAAAATATTCATTCAACTCTGATATGAATTTATAAAATTGGAAATTCTGTAAATTATTCGCATCATAGGAGATACTTATAGAAAGATGAAATGGTCCTTATTCAGAGATGTGAATTTGCAATTAATGATATTTTAAATCTTGGACAGAATAAAATTTAGCATAACTTAACTGTTAATATTAAAGTAAGTCAGATTTCTATTAAGTGACTTTTATCTTGGACTCAGATATACAATTTTTTTCCAGTTCAGATGTTTCCATTTACATGCACAGTGTGCCCTTGTACATACTTATTACAATTCAATTTAATCAATACATTCTATATACATTATCCAAAATAAGCAGTGCATTGCTTTATTTTTCCTTTTCCCATAAACCAAATATTATGTTAATAAAATTGAGAAGCAGTACAATAAACAATTGCTTCTGAGAGTTGTAATAAAATGCTCTTTAAGACAATTATACATTCCAATGGATTGTTATTCACTACCTATATACTTACTAAGAGCTTTCCTGTTCATAAGAAGGTCATTTTTAAAAGAATATTATTGTTTTAAATTCATTTATCTAATAAATCCCAAGGATAAATGACACTAGCCAAGGAAGATTAAGAAAGAAGTGTAGGAATTATTAAAGGAGCAGAATAAATTACCAAAATGTACCACAAAATAAGAAATACACATTAATGGGAGCAGTAGTGGGATGAATAGTGTCCCAACAAAATTCATGTCTACCTGGAGCCACAGAATATGACTTCAGTTGGAACAAGGGTCTTTGCAGGGTTAAAGATCTTGTTATTATGTCATCCTGGAGTAGATTGGACCCCCGATGCGGTGATGAATGTCCTTATATAGAGGACAGTAAAGGAGAGGAGAGAGACCCTGAGTGGAAGGCCACAGGAAGATGGAGGCAGAGATTAGAGGGCAGATACAAGGTAAGGAACGCGGAGGACTGCCAGCAGCCATCAGAAGCTAGTAGAAAGGCATGGGGCAGATTCTCCTTCGGAGCTTTTTGAAGGAATCAGCTCTGCCAACACTTTGAATTTGGACTTCTGACTTCTTGAACAGTGAAATAATACATTTATGTTGTTTTAAACCACCAAGTTTGTTGTAATTTTCAATGACAACTTTAGGAAATGACTACAGGGACATGCCAGTTAGCATTTATATCTAGCATCTACTTTCAGTAGATTTCAAAATGAGAAAAAAAAAAAAACCCAAGCTTGCATGAATGTCTTAATTAAGAATCTCCACCAGCTCCATACTCATTTACAACTTTGTGTAATTTTGAAAGTTCATGTGCTCTCCTGTGTCTAAAAGAGCTATCCATTTTCTAAGCATTTGAAGCTTTAAAATGCGGAATAAGCTCAGAAAAGAAATGGAGTAAGGAGCTATGGTTTTAGTGGAATTATTGGGAAATAAATATTTAATATCTGATTATGTATTTTTATATCCGGGTATCTTCCATATGACATTTTAAGGTCAATTTTCAAGTCTACTATTTTATTATGGCCACTATATAAACTCTTGAAAAATTTAATAGTTTTTTTAACTATTGACTATTTCTAGAAGTTTAGGAAATTAGATGATTCTAAATTGTGAAAAATAGATTTCTTCTTTGAGTCCTATTAAAACACGACTGTAAGTGTAATATTAATGTGTGTCTTAACAGTTTGAAAATTTCTTGTATGTGCATTTTAGAGATAGGCATTTGTATATAAGTATTTAGAAAACAACTTAAAATTTCCAAAACACTTTGAATAAATTGAGAATGAACAGGATTTATACTTCTGTAAGTAAGTTAATAAAGATAAATTAGGGTCAAATTGAAGCAATAGTGTTTCCTTGAAAAGCTCTTTTTTTCTTTCCTCTCGTCATCTTTGTGTCCTCTTTTCCACCTGTTTTCTTAGTTTCCATTGCACTTGACCTATGCACGTTTTGGGAAACCATTTGCGCTCGGCTCTTCTCTCTTGCTGGCTGTTGTGTTCTTTGCCGTTCTTCCTGAACCATATGGCCTTTTAACAGAAGAGGGTGTACTTCTTCAAGCTGTCTGCAGGGAGGCCCAGGATGGCGCACACACCTATGTGTCTTCTCATTTCCATTGCCTACCAACGCCCCCCGTATCACTGCTCATCTTTTTCTTTCGCTGCCCCTGGGTGCCACTTTCTGTTTCTGAAGTACCCAAACTAAGATGCGTGGCTTTATAACTACAACCCTTTCGTTTGAATCATAGCCCATACCGCTCCCTGAATTTTATCCTGCTGATTTGATAACTCCAAACCTACTCCACTCACCTGTCTTTACCATAGAAGTAGATAGAAGCCCCCTGCTTCAGTTGGTCAAATTAAAAAAAAAAAAAACTTGGCTGTAATGCTCAACTTATTGCCTTCTTATATCTTACCCAGTTAATCAGCAAACATTGAGACTCTGTCTTTGAATTCCACCTAGAGAAGAAATCTTGCTGCCTTCAACAATGTCCAGGTCTCACCCTCATTCTTTGCCTTTGCGGATCCAGTCAATTTTCAACAGGTTTTCCTGACTCCTCTCTGATCTTGCTAATGGTATGATCTCCACATTATAACCAGGGATATTTAAGCAAGCCAAATCCTTTCACCTAGTCCTGACTCCTCCACTGGCTTCCCCATTCCCAACTAATATTCTGGTCTCTAACTTTGCTCTTAAAAAAAAAGGACCCCGCTGAGCAAACCATTATAAATTATCTAATTCTCTAGTCCTATTTCCCCACCTCTTGCTTATTCACTGACTTCCTCTGAAAGGCCTGAGTCCCACTTCAGGGCCATTGCATTTACTATTCATTCTGGCTTCAAATTCTTCCTCCCCCAAATCAACAAATCTTTGTTTCCTCCAAGTCTCCAGTCAAATGTTATCTGTAAAACTGATCTGACCTTCCAGTGCAAAAAAAAAGGCAGCTCCCTTTCTACCTTCTTATTTCTGTTACTCTATTTTACTTTTTCACTGAATCCCTTTTCACTATTTGACATACTGCATATTTACTTGTTTGTTTCTTGCTTATTTGTCTCTCCACTAGAATTTCAACTCTAGGGAATGTGCTAATGTAATGATATATTCTCTCCATTAAGGTAGTGTATTGTACACGATAGTCTCTCTAACAATATGTGTTACAGAAATAAACAAATGTTCCATCCAAATTAACTCATAAAGTATTTATTGAGCGCTTTCTGGACACAGGACGTGTGGTGATGGATGCTACAGCTGCTGTGAGAAAGCAAATACCCCGAAGTCTGGGATCTCTCTAGAGCTCTAGACCTGCCTTTTGCCCAAGAGCAACTATAGTGTAATCCTTCACTCTTGTTTCTCAAGCTCATCTTCACTGAACTTCATGGATACATCTTCATTTGTTTCCTAGCTACATTGGACAGGTTGAGCATCCCAATTTAAAAATATGAAATCCAAAATGTCCCTAAATCCAAACTTTTTGAGTGCTGACATGATGCCACAATTGGAAAATTCAACAACTTACAGTCAAAGAGCAAGTGAGCAACATACAGTTTATTCAGTGTCCCTCCGGGAAAACAAACAAATAAACAGAACACCTTCCCATCTCCTTTTAACTGTAATAAATCTTTTCCTTCCATGCTCAGATGTCTCCACACAAGCACATTTACAAAGTGTAATAAAATGTCACATGTGCAGGCTGAATGACCAGTGGCACATTGCCCCACCTGGGACAAGACCTACCTGCATTCTTCACTGCATTTTCTTGTTTATTGTCTGCTTTGCAGGGGGGAGATATTGTTTAAAATGTCAAAAAAGCCTGCTGATATTCCTATAGGTAACAGTAATAAGAAAAAGTAGAATCATTTATGTTTATTTATAACATGGATAATCAAGATGTTGGAGAAATTGGACAGCACTGTAAGTGAAATGTCTGACAGAAGAGTATGCTGTTAGAACTACAACCATTTGCATCCTAAAGAAACAAAGGGATAAACTGGAAGTTCTATACTGAAAATGATGAACAGAAGTTAGAGAAAAATAAAAACACAACACACATAAAACTTCAAAAAAGGAAGATCTTGACTGATGATTTTTTGAAAGAGTTGATGCATTAACACCAAAGTGAACACAAGCCATTTTTTGACACACCAATCACAAAACAAACAAAGATCTATAATGATGAACTGAAAATGGAAGGAAACTGAAATTTAAGGAAAAGTATAAGTATTCAACAGGTTGATTGCAAACATTTAAAAACAGATATGGCATTATATTCTTATTATTTGTGGTGATAAAGCAACCACTGATCACAAAGCAGCAGATAAATATATTAATGAGTTTGCCAAGGTCATCACCGATAAAAATCTGCCACTAGAACAAATCTATAATGCTGATGAACCATCACTGTTTTATTATTATTGCTCCAGAAAGATAATGGCTAAAGCAGATGAGACAGCCTGAACAGGAATTAAGAATGTCGAGAACAGAATAGCTGTGTGCTGGGATATGCTAATGCAACAGGCACACAATAAATGCAAACTTGCTGTGATAAGCAAAAATTCTCGCTGTTTTCCATAAGTAAATTTCTTACCAGACCATTACTATATTATGCAAGGAAAAAAGCATGGATCACCAGAGACATCTTTTCTTATTAGTTTCACAAATATTTTGTACCAGCAGTTTGAGTTTACTGCAGGAAAACTGGACCACATGATGATTGCAAAAATTTGGTCTTCCTTGACAATTGTTCTGCTCATCTTCCATTTGAAATTCTCATAAAAAATAATGTTTTTCCTTGTAGTTTCCTCCAAATATGACTTCATTATTTAGCCAAGTGACAAGTGCATCCTTAGATCCATGAAGAATAAATATAAAAACACTTTCTTGAACAGCATGCTAATATCAGTGAGCAGAGGTGTGGAATGTTTATAAACGGGTTTAGCATGAAAGATGTCATATGTGCTGTTGCCAATACCTGAAATTCAGTGACTAAAGACACAATTAATTTGTACATACCTAGCCCAACTTCTGGCCTACACATTCAGTGACTATGTTCAGTGATGATAATGAACAAGATAATGACTCTGCAGAATTCTGTATCAAGTGCAAAAAAAATAATGCCTGATGTCCTTACATACACAAAAATATGTGCCTTCAGGGCCTGCTAGTGAGCAGGAAGAAGTGGATAATAAAGAGTTTTAACATTGATAATTTATGAGTCTCCATTTGTGTATTCATTGACATCTGGTTCTGAACCAAGATGATTGTGATAATAATGATGATGAAAATAATGTTAACACTGCAGGAAAATTGCCAATGGATGACATGGAAAACATGCAATGGATCTATTGAAGAGTTAAAGCAGTGTGTATTTAAAACAGGACAAGAAATTATGTCTGTTAAAATCAAATGTTCATAAAGTCATGTCCATTACAATCTAAGAGAAACTTCTAAAATGAAAGACATTGTCAATGAGGCAGATTACTCTGGAAGAAATATTTTTGTTTGTTTCATGAGTGGGAATCACACTCTTTCACCCAGGCTGGGGTGCAGTCGCACACTCGTGATCATCCAAGCCTCGACCTGCTATGTTCAGGCAATCCTTCCACTTTAGTCTTCCAAGTAGCTGAAAATCTACGGGCACACCAGCATGCCTGGCTAATTTTTAAATTTATTGTAGAGAAGAGGTTTTGTCAATTTGCCCAGACTGGTCTCAAACCCCTTGGCTCAGGCAATTCTCTCTCCTTTGCCTTCCAAAGTGCTGGAATTACAATCCTGAGCCACCATGCCTAACCAGGAAACAGCTTTTAATAGCATTCGGCAGAATGCTTTTTTTCCTCATATATAGAGTATCCGTTTTCTAGTTTATTAATGACTTCTGAGGTTTCTTCTCAGAGGAAAAATTAATAAAGAAAATAAAATAAAAATAAATAAATAAAATAAATAAAATAAAATAAATACAGTGTACAGTAGTCTTTTAATTAAAACAACCTTATAGGTGGGAACTTAAAGCCTGCCATTGTTTGTCATTGCTGTTGTTTAATGGCTGATGCAGGTGTTCTGATGATGCCATTGTACTGCTCAGTTACCCTGAACACATTCATTGCTCACTGTGTAAATGGCATGTCATATGTCATATATCTTACTGTTAAGTATGTATGTGTAAATAAGTGTAAGAAAATAATTGTTTATTGGTAGCATATAAATTCAGAGTCAGAAATGATGATGATGTTAAACAACTACAGATTGTCCACATGGGTGGCATGTGGTTCTGCTTTCTGATGGTTTAATGCACATAAACTTTTTTCATGTACAAAATGATTAAAGATAGTATATAAAATTAACTTCATATTATGTCTATAAAGTGTATATAAAACACACATATATTTTGTCTTTGGATTTGGGTCCTATCTCCATATTACATAATACCCCCCAAAATATTGATATGTAGAACTCTTCTGGAGAGGAGAGGCAAGACGGTGATGGAACAGGTCAGAGTATGAGGGTCTCGACAAAAGCAAGTGTCTATAAAGACTCTCTATGTGAATGAGTGTGTGCTCGTGGGTGAGTGAAAGTCCATGGGTTCATGCACCTGGGACTCTCTCTGGAAGTGGCTGCAACCCACCTCTACCCTGAGATTGGAGCCCTCGGTGCACAGGATTTTCTACAGTTCTCAGGGTTCATTTGAGAGGAGGCAGCAGAGAATAGCTGTTTCCCCACACCTAGCACCCTGCCCATGTCATCACCTGTGACATCAGACTGGGCATGAGCATCAGGAACCATGGTGAAGGCAGAGCATGGAAATCTGGAACAGATCCCTGCTGCATGTGAGGAAATGCCAACCAGCACCATCTTCTCTGTCTTGGAACCTGGCAGAGACCTGCATTAACCCATCCAGCTCTGTTCAGCCTCCAACCTGGGACCCAGAGTCTATCTCCTCATGGGACTCAGAGAGACAGATGCTCCTCTGCCAACCTGGAACAGGCACAGACACATGAGATCTGAGTGGGAGACTTGACAGCAGTAGCAGAAGCAGACTACTTGGGTGAGTCCAGATCTGATCCATCTTCCTCGCACAGTAGTCTACGGGGCATCTGGTCCACACTGAGAGTAACCCTGTCAGTCAATGCTGAGAGCAGAGGGAATGAGCTGGAACCAGAACCACTCCTTAACACAGCAGCAGCAGCAGCAGCCAAAAGGGACCTAAAATTACAGAAATGACCACAGAGCAAGTTTTTTGTTTTTGTCATTTTAGTTTTTATTTTTTTCTTCTCTCTTTCCATTTCTTTTTATGTTTTAGTACTTGCTTTGTTTCTGTTATTTTAATAATTTTTTTAGATTTTTCTGCTTGTGTATGGGTATTTTTGATGGCAAGTACATCAACAGGGGTTTTCTGTTTGCTTGTTTGCATGATGGTCTGTATGTTTTTAGTTTTTTTGTCTTTGTTTGCTTCTCTATTTATTCATTAGGTGGAATGCCTGTCTGATTTTCCTCTTCTTTTTCTCTCTCCACCTTTTTTTTTCTTCCTCCTTCCTTTTCCTGTTCTTTCCCTTTTGCTTATCTCATTTTGCTTTCAGGGGACAAACATACACCCTCATTTCGTGGACAGATTGTAATGTTCTGGAAAATGGGTTTCAGGAGGCCCCATACACCTGTCAGCAGATACCGGGATCTTCAGATAGCTTCTGATCACAGCTTCCCCCTTAATTATATCTCAAAACTGCAAAAAGCAAAGATCCCTACTCCAATCCAATTTCAAAATTGAACAAAGCCAGAAGATCTACATAAGGAAGAATAGGAGACTGCACAAATCTAAACCCCCTCTCACTGAACAATAGAATTAAAGAAGAAATTTAAAAAAGGGAGAGGGAAGGAAAACCTGCACAAATGAAGAGAAACCAAAGGAAGTGTATGGGTCTCATACAGACCCCTGGGAGAATATGGTCTTCAGAATTCAAACCCAATGAAGAGTCTCCAGAAAGACTGGCTCAAACCACAAACCCAAGTATCAATATATTAATAGAGAGAATAAATAGAAATGAGGAGAAACTAGAGGAAAGAATGAAGGCATTAATAACAGAGCTAACAGCAATAAATAATACAGTGAATGAAGTAGAGAAGAAACTGATAAGCATGGAAAGCAAAATTAGCCAAGCAGAAGAAAGAATCACAGAGCTTGAGGACCAAATTATGGAAGTAACTCAAACTGCTAAAAACATAGAAAAGAAGCTTAAAAAGAGAGAACAAAGCTTCCAAGAGATGAGCAATTATATCAAGAGGCTGAACCTAAGATTAATTGGAATCCCTGAAGCACATAGAGAAACAGAGTCCACTCTGGAACAAACATTCCATGAAATTATCCAAGAAAACTTCCCTCATCTCATCAGAGATGTGACCATTCAAACACAAAAGATTCAGAAAACCCTTGCAAGTCAATAAATGAGAAGACTAACTCCTAAACCCATAGTAATTCATTTACACAAAGTAGATACAGAAGAAAAAATCCTAAAGGCAGGAAGAGAGATGAGTCAGAATACCTACTGGGGAATAGAATAGCAGTAGACTTATCTATAGAAATTAGATATAGCAGTAGACTTATCTATAGAAACACATCAGGCTATGAGTGATTGGAATCCAATCTTCAAATTTCTCAAAGGTAAACAATTTCAACCAAGAATTTCTTACCCAGCTAAGTTTCATAAATGATGGAGAATTAAAATCCTTCCCAGACATTTAATCCCTAAGAATTTACACAGTTTCCAGACCAGCTCTACAAGAAACACTTAAGAAAGCATTAAACAGAAGAAAGAGAAAAAAAGAATGACCACATCCTTTCTAAGAATGCAGGAAAAAGATTGAAAGCACACATGAATCAACCCCAAAAGAAATATAACAGACAAACAGCGGCAACAACAAACTGTATAAGAACCTCATGATAGGGATAAACTCTCATATCTCAATAATTAACCTGAATGTGAATGGATCAAATGCACCACTGAAAAGGCATAGAATGGTAAATTGGATAAAATGTCATGATGCAACAATATATTGTTTTCAAGACTCATCTCACCAGAAAGGACTCTCACAGACTCAAAGTAAGTAGATGAAAAACAAATTTTCAAGAGAATAAAATGCAAAAGAGAGCAGGAGTTCAGATCTTAATATCAGACAAAATATCCTTTAGCCTATCAAAAAGTTAAAAAGCTACAGAAGACCACTACATAATGATAAAAGGGTCAATCTATCAACAAGAAATATCCATCCTAAACATAGGTGCACCAACTTTCATCCATTCCAACATAGGAGCACCAACTTTCATAAAGCATCTTCTAGGTGTACTAAAAAAAGATACTGAATCTAACACTATCACAACTAGGGACTTAAATACCCCACTAACAACCCTAGACAGATCCTCAAGACAAAAAACCAATAAGGAGACCTGGAACCTCAATATAACGTTTCTCCATGTGGACTTAATTGATGTCTACCAAACACTCCACCCAACAACCATGGAATATACATTCTACTCATCACAACATGGAGATTAATCTAAGATCAACCACATCCTCAGCCATAAATCAAGCATAAACAAATTTCATAAGATTGAAATATGCCATGCACCTTCTCAAACCACCGTGGAATAAAAATAAGTATATATCAACACCATCAAAGTTCCCCCAAAACCCACAAAGAAATGGACACTTAACAGCATGATGCTGAACAACACCTGGTCAACATGGAAATCAAAGCAGAAATTAAAAGTTTCTGGAAACAAATGAAAATGAGGAAACATCTTACCAAAATCTGTGGGATGCCATGAAAACCGTACTAAGAGGGGAATTCATAACTCTACAAACACACGTGAAGAAAATGGAAAGACCACAAGTTAACAGCCTAACAAATCACCTAAGGAAGCTGGAAAAGCAAGACCACCAAAACCCTAACTTCAGCAGCAAAATCTAGATAACCAAACTAAAAGCCCAAATTTGGGAGATAGAAGACAAAAATACAGTACAAAAAAATCAGAGAAACAAAAATCCAGTTCTTTGAAAAGATAAACAAGATTGATGGACCCCTAGCTAGATAGACCAAGAAAAAGATAAAAAGCTCCAAAAAGCACAATCAGAAATGCAAAAGATTAAGTCACACCTGACCCTGAAGAAATACAAAATATTATCAGAGGTTACTATGTACACTTGTATAGAAAAAAGTTTGAAAAACTAAAGGCAATGGAGGACTTTCTGACATCACACAACCTCCCCAGGTTGAAACAAGAAGAAATCGAGACCCTATATAAACCAATAACAACCCAGGAAATTGACTTGTCATAAGAAAACTACCTGCAAAAAAAAAAACAAAAACAACAACAACAAAAACCTGGACCAGATAGCTTTTCGGCAGACTTCTACAAAACATACAAGGAGCTGATACCAATCCTATTGAAAGTATTTCAGGCAATCTAGAAAGATGGAACTCTCCCCAAACTATTTAATGAAGCTAACATCACATTGAACCCAAACAGGTAAAGTTCCAACAAAGAAAGAGAACTACTGGCCAATATCCTTGATGATCATAGATGTTAAAATTCTCAACAAGATTCTAGCACAAGGGATCCAACAACACATCTTAAAAAACATCCACCACAACCAAGTGGGCTAAATACCCAGGATGCAGGGCTGATTCAACATCCACAAGACCATAAATACAATTAAATATATCAACATATGTAAAAACAAAAACCACATGATTATATCGTTAGATGAGGAAAAAGTTTTCAATAAAACCCAGCACCTCTTCTTGAAAAAAGCCCTCAAACATGTAGGCATAGATGGAACATACCTCAAAATAGTAAGTGCCATCTATGAGAAACCCATGGCCAACATACTGCTAAACAGACAGAAACTGGAACCATTTCTCCTGAAAACCAGAACAAGACAAGGATGTGACCTCTCACCCCCTTCTGTTCAACATAGTATTGGAAGCCCTACTACAGCAATCAAGCAAGAGAAGGAAATCAGGGGTATTCAAATAGGAAAGAGATAAGTTAAGTTATCCCTCTTTGTAGATGACATGCACAGTAAAAACTATACTCCCTCTAACTGAACATCTTGAAAACCCAAGAGAATCTGTCAAAAACCTCCTTGCACTGATAAAGGATTTTGGCAAAGTCTCAGGGTATAAAATAAATGTGCAAAAGACATTTGCTATATACCAGCAATAAACAAACAGAAACTCAAATAAAAAGCACAATCCCATTCACAGTAGACATTAAAAAAATTGAAGTACCTTGGTATCTTCCTAACCACAGAAGTAAAAGACTTTTACAATGAAAACTACAAAACACTGCTTCGAGAAATCAAAGATGACACAAACAAATGGAAAAATATCCCATGCTCATGAACTGGAAGAATCAACATTGTTAAGATGTCCATCCTACCCAAGGCAATCTACAGATTCAACACAAACCCATTAAATTACCAGCAGCTTTCTTTTCAGACCTGGAAATGACAATATAGGAATTTATATATAAACATAAAAGGCCACTAATAGCCAAAACAAAGCTGGAGGTATTACAGTCTCAGACTTTAAACTTTATTATAAAGGTACAATAATCAAAACAGTCTGGTATTGGTACAAGACCGGGCATATAGACCAATGGAACAGGATAGAGAGTCAAGAAGCAAAGCCTCAATTTCTCACTCAACTCATCTTTGACAAAATCTCCACCAACAACCACTGGGAATATGAGAATCTGTTCAGTAAATGGTGCTGGGAAAACTGGATGACCACATGCAGAAGATTAAAACAAGACCCCTACCTATCACCACATACAAAAATCAACTCTAAATGGACCAAAGACCTAAAGGTAAAACCTCAAATTATAAGAACCTTAGAAAATGCAGGAGACACCCTTATGGAAATTGGAACTGGCAACAAATTCCTGATCAAAATCCCAAGTGCCCATGCCATAAGAGACAAGATAGACAAGTGGGACCTCATCAAACTGAAAAACTTCTGCAGAGTCAAAGTAACTATCAAGACAACAGAGAGACAGCTCACAAACTGGGAAAAAATATTTGCCAACTGTATGTCTGACAAAGGCCTAATATCTAGGGTCTACAAGGAACTCTAAACGTGCTGAAAAGAGAAAAACAATCAGCCCCATTACAAAGTGGGCAATGTAAGAATAGGCACCTCTTAAAACAAGACATACGAGCAGCCAACAGATACATGAAAAAATGCTCAGCCTCACTAGTCATCAAAGAAATGTAAATTAAAACCATTCTGAGATACCACCTAACTCCAATCAGAATGACCATTATCAGTAACTCAAAAAACAACAGATGCTGGAGAAGATGTGGGGAAAGGGTACACTTCTACACTGTTGGTGGGAGTGTAAACTCGTACAACCTCTGTGGAAAACAGTTTAGCAAATCCTAAAAGGTCTAAAAATCGACCTTCCAAACGACCCCACAATCCTCCTTCTGAGTAAATTCCCAGAGGAACTCAAATCACTCTATGAAAAAGATACCTGCACATGCTTATTTATTGCAGCATTATTCATGATAGCAAAAACATGGAACCAAGCGTGCTGCCCATCGAAAGAGGACTGGATAAAAAAATGTGGTACATACACATGATGGAATATTAGGCAGGCATAAAGGACAAAATTATGAACTTCGCAGCAACTTGGATAGACTTAGAGTCTATAATACTGCGTGATCTATCACAGAAACAAAGAACTGAGTACCGTATGTTCTCACTCATAAGTGGACCTTGAACAATTATCATAATACTATAAGAAAGGGATTGGCAGTAGTGGGAAACTGCCAGGGGAAGGAGGTGGCACACCTCATAAATAAGGGTACTTGCATGATGAACATTTGTGTACCTAACTGAAGTGTACCTCGCATCTTTAAATAAAACAATATACAAAAAAGAAAAAAAATAAAACTTTTCTGGTCTCAAGCATTTAAAATAAGGGATAATCAACCTGTATTATAACAATTTTTTGTAAGCTTGGTTATTATTAGAAAGTGAGGACAGAGATATGTTCTTTGTATATCCTCTGTTTTGAATAATTCTTCTTTTTTTTTTTTCTTTTTTGAGCTGGAGTCTCACTCTGTCGCCCAAACTGGAGTACAGTGGCACACTCCTGGTCACCACAACCTTGACCTGCTGGGCTCAGGTGATCCTTCCACCTCAACCTTCCAAGTAGCCGGAATTACAGGCGTGCGCTACCACGCCCGGCTAATTTTTTGATATATTGTAGAGATGAGGTCTCACCATGTTGCCCAGGCTGGTCTCGAACCCACAGGCTCAGGCAATCCTCTTGCCTCAGCCTCCCAAAATGCTGGGATTATAGGCTTAAGCCACTGTGCCTGGCCTGCTATGAATTCTGACTGACAAATGTCAAGCTGAAGTGAGCTGTATTCCCCGACCCCCCGCCCCCAGTCCCAAAACTGTTTTTGTTGGTGACATCACTATTCAATCACTATTCTTTGGCATGGATATTTAAACACTTGTAATGGGGTTTTAGTTCCTCAAAGTTTTAGCTCATATCTAATTTCTCCCAGTTTTGATCTTAAGTAGATAGCTGGCAATTATCCTTTAAATTTGTAAAGTATAATCTATAAACATTGTTATTTCCCTTAAGAGTTCTGGCTATAGATTCACAGAACATTTAAATCTTTACCTATTTTCTGCCAGACAGTGAGTTTAATGCATGATGGCTATGATCTATTAGTAAGCCACATAGCAGATTTATTTCTTTAACATCTGGTAAATCGTCTGTATTATCAGGGACAAATATTGCTTTTTTTGTTGTTTGGTGGGTGGAAGTGGCATATATACTATTCTATGATAACAATATTAGGTCTAAGAAAAGGAACTATCATAAATTAGTTTCATTTTGGTGTCAAATAATCTTTATGATACCTCATACAACTGTAAACTGTCAAAATGGATGATCCTAATTCCAGAATCTGAAGTATGAAATAACCTATATCCGTATATAACATTTTCTCCTCTATTGGCTTGTATTGTGGGTCCAAAAATTGCTGTCTTATGGATCTAAAAATATTCTAAAATACATTAAAGAAAAAATGCTACTTGTTAAGAAAAGAAAAAATAAAAATGATTTATCACAATTAGTTAACTCATCTTTATTTTCATTACCAGAATAACACAACTTCATTAAAAAAAAACAACTGTAATTTTAACACATTTCTTTTGGAGAAGGCATTACAAACTGATTTGAATTGTAGTTAACACTATATGTATGACATATTGTAAAAAACTAAGGCAGATGATCAATAAGAGCAACTGCAGTTTTTACAATTGCTGTATAGAAATATACTATATGATTGAAGTATTATTACTTTTAATAAACATTGTGTAATAATTTTAGTCGTTGAAAATTTGTAAAGATCAAAAAGTTCCAATACATTCCTCTCTCAGGCTCCACTGATGTTCACATCTTACATAACCATAGTACATTTGTCACAACTAGGAAGCCAATGTTGGCACACTACTACTAAATCAATCCTTACTTTATTTCCATTTCACAGTTATTTTTTTCTTTCTCTTAATGTCTTTTATTTTTTTCTTCTAGAAATAAATTCAGGATACATTGCATTTATAGAGCATTGTGAATTTTGGTAAATAGATTCTCATATGGAAGTTTAAAATGTGTTTGCATATATAATTGACTACAAACAAAACGACATTATATAGCAAATAAAATAAAGCAAAAGAGTAAAGTAAAATGTTAAGAAGTAGAATTCAGCAAAAAATTTCCAATAATTAAAAATAGTTGTCTATCTTTAATAGGCTTCATTTTTTATCATCTACCTTATTATGGGTTTGACATTTCTCTTTATTTTTTATTTTTAATTTTAATTTTAAAGGTGAAGGGCCCAATTCAGAGTTAGGTATACAAATGGTCATTGTACAGGTAATCTTTGGGCTTATAACATTTCTCTTTTAATAACTTTTTTCCAATTATATTTAGATATAAAATCCAAAAAGTAATTTTTGAAAAATCTATGAAATTCAGAGTGAAAATTCGTGGTTTAACTTCCAAAATAATAACTATATTTTAAAAATCTAGTGATGTTACTGCATAGCGCCTCTTACTGTAGAAAACAATAGTCACAGCTATCATATTCAAAAAAGAGTCAAGTTAACAAAAAATCCACATGCTTCAGTTACTTACATCTTCCAAAATTTTTACTTATTTGAAGCAAAACCTTTTAACTTTTGAACATTTATGATAAAACTCTGATTTTTACTTTTAAATATCTGGTGTGAAGATTGTGGTTCAATACACTGAGCTTTCGCTTACTATACAAGATAAATAGTGTCTTCATCATTCAATCTTACTATAGAAGTCCATGTAGATTTAGAACTGAGATTTTCTTGTGTTTATGTTCCATGAGAAGGATCAATTCCTCACCAAAAATTGCAGTTCGAAATTTATCCACTTTATATGAAGAAGAGGATAAATTTTAAGTGCTAAGACAAAAGCGTAAGATCTATTTGTAAATGCAGAGGAACTACCAGGATTCTCCGGATCAGTGATCAAGCATTTAGGAGTTTGCTGGCATTGTGCTTATCTTCATAGTCTGTATCTACAAGTTAAATTCTTATAATAGAATTAATTCTATCTTAAAGTGTGAAGATTTCAAACCGTAATAAAAAGGAAAAACAGTTGTATAAATAGATACTTTTAAAGGATATTTTTAATGACTTCACTCGACCTATAGTAGCATGTTTTAAGGTGAGTCATGTTAATCTTAAAAGTTTTGTACTTAATATATTTTCTTCCAATTAATATACGGTACATTTCTATCAAACAATTGTTGTTTTTTTGTTTCCTTTTTTTGTAAAGAAAAAATAGAGTCATTATTATTTAAAGAAAAAATAGAGCTCTTAAAATAGAGTTACATTATTTCTGGTTTTTTTTGTTTGTTTGTTTGTTTGTTTTTTGAGTTGGAGTCTCACTCTGTCGCCCAGACTGGAGTGCAGTGCCCAGACTGGAGTGCAGTGGCCACTCCCGGCCACCGCAGCCTCGACCTGCTGGTCTCCGGCGATCCTTCCGCCTCAGCCTTCCAAGGAGCTGGAACTACAGGCACGCGCTACCACGCCCGGCTAATTTTTTGATTTATTGTAGAGATGAGGTCTCGCCAAGTTGCCCGGGCGGATCTCGAACCCGCGGGCTCAGGCAATCCACTCACCTCAGCCTCCCAAAGGCGCGAGATTACAGGTTGAGCCACCAAGCCCGGCACATTATTTCTGTTACTCAACACTCCCAACCTCATTTACCTGATCTTTCCAGTTTTATCTAAAATGAAGACGTACCTATGTTGCCTTTATACTACAAAAGATGTTCTGGAGTGAGGAATTCAGAAAGCCTATTTTCACCTTTCACTGATGAGGAAGAGGGGGGCTCCATTGTTTCACGTGTGCGTGTTTCTTTTAAATGAACTATTTGCAGTCTGCTGCATAAGTCATCCTGTGTTAATACTTCCATCTAAGGAATTCAGGGAGTACTGACATATTTTTAAAGTGCACATTCCTATTTTCATATAGTCCTAGGATGTATTCTGTAATAAATCTGGGTTCACAGTAAAGTTCTTCAGCCACTGTTCCTCTCGTGTGATCAAAGATTTGCTTTGACACAATTATCATTTCAGACTTCAAGTCACTAAATACAGCAGAGACAAATGGCAGTGATTCAACTGACTTCAGAATTATGAGGTATGAAGGCCAAGAAAAGAATACAAAATTGACTACAGCCTTGTATTAAAATAAAAAGCAAAATAAAGCAATATAGAATAACAACCTACTTTGGTGAGTAGGAAGTTGCTATGGCTATATTTGACGTATAACTAATGTCCCTTAAATGACACACTTTCCTGTAGCCTCCATATAATCCAGAATTAAAGGATTCCATTTCAAAGAGAACATTTTTACAGTTCTTAATTTTCTAGTTCTCAAGGCTTTTGCCGTTACTGCCTTAGCATAGTGACAACATGTAGAATACAGTCTAGAATGTAGATAATACTATCTAGACTTTGCTTTCAGTCAGTGCTAGAGCTTGCTTATTCTCAATTCTTAACCTCAGGACTTTGAAAGTTACTTTATAATTTTTTTAAAGTTAAATATAGCAAAACTACTTAATTTGGTACCAAATATAAAATTCAAATTTTGACATAATTGGTCTAATGTTTATTTAAACAATTATCATTCACTGTATAATGTTTCCACATTTCACACTCTTCAAATGCTTTTCATTTCAGCATTCCTCCTGTGGTTTTATTTTGTCCATGGTTTCAGAAAAAGAAAATACTGACCATGGGTAAGTGTTCAGATTCTTCCCAGTCTCCACTTCTGAGTAATGCTGGTAATATGGAAGCATTTAAGAAAATGCAATCCATGACGAAAAGGATAAATTTTAAGTGCTAAGACAAAAGCATAAGATCTATTTGTAAGTGCAGAGGCACTACCAGCATTCTCAGGATCAGTAACCAAGCATTTAGGAGTTTGCTGGCATTGTGCTTATCTTTATAGTCTACAAGTTACACAAACACAGATATATATGTCACGTTTTGTGTTATACTTAATATATGCTATATAATACACAGTAGAGTGTATATAATAATATTTACTTGTAATATGTATAGCTATACCTAGGTTCCCATGTTTTAAAATTAGTGTATACTTTCTGTACCTTTGACAAAGCAATCTGTAAAAAAAAAAAGCACTGTCAATAATGCTGCTTATAATCTATTTAACAGTGACTCTGGCAAAGAAGCAGAAAGCAATTGAAAATGAGGCACCATAGGAAGAAGCCAACTATCTTGAGGTTTGGTGGTGTTTCACTTAATTTAAAAGAATTAGGAGCCGGGCTCGGTGGCTCAGCCTGTAATCCCGCGCCTTGGGAGGCTGAGGTGAGTGGATTGCCTGAGCCCGCGGGTTCGAGACCCGCCTGTGCAAGCGAGACCTCATCTCTACAATAAAATAAAAAAAATTAACCGGGCATGGTAGCGCGTGCCTGTAGTTTCAGCTACTTGGAAGGCTGAGGCGGAATGATCGCTGGAGCCCAGCAGGTCGAGGCTGCAGTGTCCGGGAGTGGACACTGCACTCCAGTCTGGGCGACATATTTACACTCAAACTCAAAAAAAAAAAAAAAAAAAGAATTGTGAGAAAGCTGACAATAATGTCTTAAAGTAACTAAAACAACAACAACAACAACAAAAAAAAGAATTAGGGATTACTAGATAGTCATTTGTTTATAGACCACTACTTTTAGTGATAGTTATATATTCTATAGATTTATATTCAATAATATGATAATGTAAATTGCTAAGATTATTTTAGAAATACAGCATGGCATATATTATTCTGAACAATGAATTAAATATGACAATTTGACTGTGTATCTGATTCTTGGACTCTTAGGAATCATTTTACAATTTAATTTGCTGGTTCAAGATTTAATATTATTTTGTAAGTTTGGTTTTCTTTGAACGACCAATTTTTCTATTATAGTAGCCATTTTGTATATTGTGTTGTAGTTACCTATGTTTTATCTATTATGTGTTAAGTAAATGTTTATATATCTATCTCGCCTACTTCAGTGTGAGTTTTTAAATGTTAACTATTATTATCAAATTTCTAGGCTTAAGCACAATAACTTATATTAGGTTGTTTAGTAAATGTTTTTAAATTGATGATATTAGTCCTTTAACAAGCAGACATTAGCAAGACTGAACATATAATAAATGTTTTGTGGTGCTTTCATATATGACATTTGCGATGTGACTCAAACTAGTGTTTTCAAGTGCCTGTAAGTAGCTTATTTTCAAATATACAGGGGACAGGAGAAGAAGCACTACTTTTCTTAAATAATGGTAAAAATAATAAATTTACTTTGAATGACTCATTTGTAATGCTTTTTTACACAGCTTAAGTAAGCAAAATTAACTTCTGTGATATGATGTTCAGTTACCTCTATTATTTATTTTGTCATTTGAACAAGTTTCTAATTTTTCAACTTCTTGATCACTTTCTTTAAAACACGCCTGATTTCCAAAGCAGAAAGACCAAAGCTTGTCATTTCATTGCCAGACTTCAAACTTCACTACAAGGCAACCGTAACCAAAGTAGCATGGTACTTTTACAAAAATTAGACAGACCAATGGCAAAGAATTGAGAACCCAGAAATAAAACCACTGTCATACAACCATCTTATCTTTGACAAAGTTAACAAAAACAAAACAAAACAAAAAACACTGGGACAAGACACCCTATTTAACAAAGAGTACTGCGAAAACTGGCCTACCATATGCAGAAGAATGAAGTTGGACCTCTACCTCTCCCCATGTACAAAAATTAAGATGGATTAACAACTTAAATTTAAGACCTCAAACCATAAAAGTCCTAGAAGAAAGCCCAGGAAGCACTCTTCTGGGCACTGCCTAGGTAATGAATTCATGACCAAGATTGCACAATCAAAAGCAACAAAATCCAAGATTGACAAGTGAGACCTAACCAAACTAAAGAGCTTTGGCACAACAAAAGAAACCATCAACTGAATTAATAGACAACCTGCAGAATGGGAGAAAATATCTGCAAACTATGCATTTGACAAATGACTAACATCCAGAATCTAAACAGAACTCAAACAAATTTACAGGAAAAAACTGATAGCTCCCTTAAAACTTCTGGGAAAAGGACATGTACAGAGACTTCTCAAAGGGAGACATCCAAGCAGCCAACAAACATATGAAAAAATGTTGAATACCACTCATCATCTGAGAAATGCAATTCAAACCACAATGCAATACCATTGTGGGAGATATCACTTCACACCCATAAGGATGGCCTTTATTAAAAAGTCAAAAAACAGTAGATGTTGGTGAGGGTATTGAGAAAAGGGAACACTCCTATACTGTTATTGAGAATGCAAGTTCATTCAACCTGTGTGGAAAGCAATTAGGAGACTTCTCAAAGAAGTAAAAGCAAAATTACCATTCTACCCAGCAATCCCACGACTAGGGATATACCCAAAGGAGCACACATTATTCTACCAAAAGACACTGCACATGCATGTTTATTACAGTACTAACACAATGGCAAAACCATGGAACCAACCTAGGTACCCATCAGTGGTGGACTGGACATAGAAAAATGTGGCACATATACATCATGGAATACCATGCAGCCATAAAAAGAGCAAAACTATGCTCTTTGCAGCATCATGGATGCAGCTGGAGATCATCTTCCTGAGTGAATTATCACAGAAGCATAAAACTGAATACCACATTCTGTCCCTAATAAGTGGGAACCAAACATTGAATGCCCACAGGAACAAGTATGGGAACAACAGACACTGGGGTACTCCTAAAGGAGTTAGTGAGAGAGAAAGATAAGGGCTGTAAAACTACCATCCAGTTGAAGAAGCCCATGCCTCACCATAACACAATATACCTAAGCAACAAACCTGGGCCGGGTGCAGTGGCTCACGCCTACAATCCCAGTGCTTTGGGAGGCCAAGATGAACGGATTGCCTGAGCCCACGGGTTTGAGAAGAGCCTGGGCAACTTGGCGAGACCTCATCTCTGCAATAAATAAAAACATTAGCCAGGCATCTTGGTGCGTGCTTATAATTCCAGCTACTTGAAAGGCTGAGGTGGAAGGATTGCCTGAACCCAGTAGGTCCAGGCTTTGGTGGCTGTGAGTGTGTCACTGCACTCCAGCCTGGGTGACTCCTACTAAAAAACAAACAAACAAACAAACAAACAAAACCTGCTCATGTATCTCTTGAATCTAAAAAATGATAATAATAATTAATCAATTTAAAAGATTGTAAATAATGGTCCAATTTATCAATATTTCTCAATTTTAATGCCTAGCCTAAGACTTAAACTCTAGATTTGTTCTAGACCTTTGTTAATGTCAACAGCCAACAACATCAGCATCACTTGGGAGTCTGACATGCAGAATCTCAGACTTTACCCAGAGTTATGGAATCATCTGATTTACTAGGATTCTTGGTGATTCATATGTCCCTTTAAGTTTGAAAAGTACTGGACCATGACTGAACAGAGGTTGTTTACTAACCTTAAGGTAGCTATATTTCTCCTGATAATATAGTGTAAAATTGATTCACCTTTTTAATCTGCTGAATCACATAGCTTGTATTGCGGTTGTGATTAAGTTTTTTTCCTGCTTTGAATTTCAGTCTTTCCCATATAATGATAATGACGATAATGGCTATAATAATAACTAGTATTGAGTGTTTACCAAATATTATGTACTATGCTAAACAATTTTGTGCATGCAATCTTTCTTAGTCCTCCCACATTTCCAAAAAACAGGATATTGAGTCTTAGAAATAAAGTAATTGTCTGAAGTCACAAAGGTAATAGTGGCATTTCATTGGTTTAATACTAGATCTATCTATCTTTAGAGTCTACTTTCTAAAAATCTGTACATTTTTCTTCCTTAAAAACACACACTGCCTACACAAGGCTGGACACTTTTTCTCTAATACGTTTTATATTTTTTGTTTGGCCTTTCATTTTAATTTTTAAAGAGCAAAGGATACACTGTTACTGCCATTCTATATGATAGTCCACTAGCTTTGTGCTATCAATGTATTTATTTAACTGGCATTTTACATCCTAGAAGTAAATGATAAAATATTAAAACAAGCAGCCAAGGACAGGGACCATCTGGCTGATACTCACAAATATCAAACAGCAATCTTAAGGAATGTTTATTCTCCTTGAAAATTCCACTATCTGCTTTTATTCAGCCTTACATTTATAATATGTCAAGATTAAGATACAGAGATCTAAAGGCTTAGAGATTACTGCAGAGAAGAAGCAGAAAAATGAAGAGAATTTGAATTTAACAAGTGGTTGTAGAAAAGCTGAGAAGGGGCCAGAAGTGAGGTTTATAAAAGTTGATAGAGGATCTGAGGATATAGAAGGATAATCATTATGATCAGGAGAAGCATCAAAGCTGTGGAAAATGTTTAATGCAGAAATGTGATGGAGTCTGATTTTTGATATAGGTCTTTGATAAGGAAAATGATAAAAATTATAAGGCCTAGTGACCTATCCTCAAATTAAAGGCCTAGGAAAGGCTGTGTTCACTTAAGGGCAAAACTTCAATTATTAAAAAAAAAAAGAAGATTTGCAATAGTGATGAGGAGACTGGAGAAGAGTCCCTGACTTAAAGAATGACTCAGATAACAGGGAGCATCTTAGAATCCCTATAGAACTGAGGGCAACACAGGTGCCTGGTAGCCAGGTTGGCTTCAAGAAAAATGGGAATACAAAGTAAGAGTGCAACTTTGCCTGATCCGTGAATTAGGTAGGAGGTTGTCCTAAGTCCCACCAGATAATCACCACTGGAGTTTCATCTGTGAGGAGTAGGAAAACTGAGGACAAGTATTAACCATAGACTGGTATTTCCCTTTGTTATACATAGACATTTGATTGGAAGATTTTTGTACGGCAAACTTTAACCAGAACATTCATTAATCTTCTAATTTAGCATCCCTAGTTAAAAAGGAAATAAAATTAACTTTACATACATTTATAGGTAATATTTTATGATTTCTAAAAAAATTTTAATGTTATCTTTTAATTTTTAAAAAAGTTTTACTAGAGGTTGAAGCAAGGGTGATCTTTAATTAAACTGTCTTGCTGTAATTTTTGACTATGAATATTTGTTCATTTTTACTTTTTTGGATAATCACTTGTGTCTTGTTTTTTTGGGGGGGGTTGTTTTTACATGTTTAGATACTAATAGATTCCATTCTAATTTCTTAGTATTATTTGTTTGTACTTTTGAACTTCATTTTACTTCGTTATGTTAATCCTGTCCTTTCCATTTTGAGCAACATTCCTCTGTATAAAAGAAAATAAAATAGGATTTGTATTAGTTGATTTCTACCTATCATTTCTAACACTAAATTATTGCACAAAAACATGTTGTAGCTGCTTGAAAAGAATGAAGTCTTCGCAGTTTAAGAACAGAAAATTATTTTTTGCTCACGTCAAGTTTAATTGACATCCAGGGAGTGGGGTTGTCTCTTCCCCAGATATTCTTACAGGTCATCTTGCTCATGGAAACTCTGCCATCCTCAACAGATGGCTTGCCAAGCCACCCTGATGTTGACATCCATCCAGCAGATAGAAAAAGAAAGTATATGGATAATTACCTTGAAAATATTTACAGAAATGTTCTGGAGTATACAAAACACATTTATCAAAACAAAAAGCACTATGGAAATATACTTTTGGGGATGGAAATTGTTTCCCAGAAAAAAGTTAGAAGGTTAAATAAATGTTGGTTGATAACATTCCATTTCTTTCATATTCCACCCCCTTGGCCACAGCAAACATGACTCCCACCCCCCCGAAAAAAGAAAATTCAGGATTTCATTTAAATTCTTTATCTCAGTTCATGAATTATAGGTGGTGTACAGTCTTTGCATTCAGTTCAAATGCTGTAGCAATCTAAGGACTAAAAATTAATATTGCATATTAAAATGCAATATTCCACCCAAACACACACACACACACACACACAAACACTGATAGTGGACCAGGTGCAGGACAGTCATGATAACCTGCCATCACTTTCCTTATTTGTAAAATGGGACAGTAATAATTCTTACTTCACATGTTGTTGTGAGGATTAAATGCAATTAATATGTCAAGAGCACTCAAAACACTGCCCAGCACACTGTAACCTCTGTCCAAATGTTAGCAGTATTGACCATGGTAAACAAGTAACAACACTCAGAAATATTGAATAAGGGCCAGGCATTGGGTGCTCATGCCTATAATTCCAGCCCTTTGGGAGGCTGAAGTGGGAATACAACTTGAGACTAGGAGTTCAAGACCAGTGTGGGAATCATATGGAAACTCTGTTTCTGTAAAAATTAAACAAACAAAAATAACTGGGCGCAGCGGCTTGTGCCTGTAGTCCCAGCTACTTGGGAGGGTGAGGCAGAAGAATTTCTTTGACTCAGGAGTTCAAGGCTGCAGTAGTGCTATGATTACTCAACTACACTCCAGCCTAGGTTATAGAGTGGGACCCTGTCAGAAGGAAGGAAGAAAGGAAAGAAGGAAGGAAGGAAGGAAGGAAGGAAGAAAGGAAGGAAGGAAGGAAGGAAGGAAGGAAGGAAGGAAATATTGAATAAATATCAAGCAGAAAATATTTGCTTATGTAAGATGTTTATTCTTATGTTCAGAGTATACTCTACATTGTTAGAGAGATAAGCCAAAGCCAAAATCAGAAAGTTTTTAAAGAGTAATTTATAAAAAATACCTTCTTGATCTCAGGATAGGGGAAGATTTTCTAAATAAGACGCAGCAAACAATTAAACTAAAAGGAATTTTAAATAACTGAGCAAGCTTAAAATTAGAAACTTCTGTTCATCAAAAGATACATTAAATATAGTGAAAATTGTAAAGTGTAAGAGATCTGCAAATCCCAAAACTGAGTAACCAGAAGCGAAACTGTCTGCTCTCTATGCCCCCTGCCAATCTGAGTTTCCCTGCAGCCACAGACAATTCTCTTTAAGCTGGCTGTTTCCCATCTCTACAGTATTTGTTTCTGAGGAGTAGGTCTGACAGTACCAAGATTTCCTAAAAGAACACTACATGGAAGTTGACACCCCTGGGGCAGTTGACACTCTTGGGGCAACATTCAGATACTGAGGGGTGGGAGTCTGTAGACAAATTCTCCAGCCTCATTGCTTTTCTGAGGCACAATTTTGAGTCATGTCATGAAGGTTACCTCAGAAGCTCTCTGCAAGCTTGAATATCAGTTATTGAAGTGGTCACTCACTGATTAACACATTTTTTATTAACATACTTTTTCTCTTTTGTTTTAAATCTCTCTCTCTCTCTCTTTTATTCTTACTTGGGCTTCCTGGGATCAATACCCAATTGGAGGAGCTAATCTCAATTTCTTGTATCAGAGTCTGCTCTAAAGAACAAACAGACTGGCACTGTTGATATATTAGAAGAAATTAGAGAAATAAAAATTTTCTGAGACAGGAATTCTGGAATTGGATCTGGAAAATCATTCACCAGACAATGTAAATTCATTGTCAGTGGGTCTGTGGTATAAGCCAGGATTCTACATTTGCTACAAGCTTCTGCACAATGTTGATATTGTCTATAGATCATACTTTGGCCAGGAGGTGTGAGGCTATAAATATTCATATTTGCAGCTCAATCTTTCTATGCTATTGTGACTTCATCAATGTGGTCTTGGCTTAATTGCCTTGTAAATCTCATAACACACTAACAAACTTAAATCAGTACACTAAAGTCTGTAAAAATCAAGGCCTCAAATATCTATATACATTGCAGTGAATGAGAAGATGCCAGACCTTAATAGCAGCCTTCATCTCACTTATTCTATGTTATTTTTCTTTGATTTCTTGTCTTCATTCCGATTCTTTCAATTGTTTAATTTTCCACACTTTTAGCTTATTAATTATACATTTTACAATTGGAATTGATTTATTGTTACTTGAGAAATCAAACATGGTTCCCTGATTTTCAAGGCCTAATTCAAATTATTTATTAATCTTTTTATTGACAACATATCTTGAGACTTTTAAAATCAATGCATATCTTTTCTAAATTAAGCTAATTAATATAGTAACTTAACCAGATTAACTTAAGTTAAAGAACTTACAATAACTTTTATATATTTTAAAACCATAAATATCTTAAACTCTACAGGATGTAATTTTTGTTTTATTTCATCATTATCTATTTAGACTTACTCAAGTTATCATTTTCTTTGCTTTTCATTCTTCCATGAATGTCTGAATAATTTGCCTTCTCTTAAAAGAACACTGATTCATCTTTGTTTTAATAAAAGTCTGATAATAATGAACTCTCTCAGTTTTGTTTATATTACCCTCATGTTTTTTTCTTAACTTCATGTTGAAGATCACTCTTTTTTTTGGATTCATTTTTGTCCTATGGAGAAGTCAGCTATCAGTTTTATTGTTGTTTCTTAGAAGATAATATCTTTAGTTTGCTCTTGCACCTTTTTAGTCCTTTTTTTTTATTTTTGGTTTTTAGAAGTTTTATGATGATGGTACTATTTATAGAAGTTTTTGTAAAATATTGATCATACTTGAGTTTTGTCATGATTATTGAAACTATGACTTGAAATATTTTTGTCAGTTTTACAAAATACTCAACTCATATTTTCAAATATAACGTGAGTCTAATTTTGGTTTTTTTCTCCTTCTGGAGCTCTAACAAAAGAAAATATGTGGCCTCTCATCTAAATGACTTTTTTTGTTGTTGCTCTTACTCTATTCCCTAGATTTGTCACAATTTTGTATGTGTATATTTTCTCCCTTGGCCTCTTCTATCTTCTGTTTGAATATTTTCATCTTACTTCTCCTTTTCAGCTTCATCTAATGTCTCTATGGCTACATCTCTCTGCCACTGTATGTAATTTCTGTTAACCATATCCATTAATTCATTAATTTCAAATGTTTTATATTTTTGCTCATTACCATACATTTCGTTATTTTATATATTTTTCAGTTCTCTGCAAGATTCCTAATATTGTGTTTTAACCCTTGAATATACTATGCAAAGTTATTTTTTAAATTGAATTTCTATTAGCACCACAGGGTTATCTGATGACCCCAAACTGAGTTTTGTTCATACTTCGACAAATTTTCTGGTTCTTCTTACTGGAAAGACTAGGTCAAATTACATATCTCATGTTTGCTTAAAGTGAAAACTCTATAATCTTTGTTATTTTAAATATATATCATTAATTATTTTGTTCCTAAAATGTATCTTAAATTTCATAGTTAATTTAAAGAAAGAGACTCTGAAAATATTTAATATAACTTTTTTGGTAATATGTGATACAAATTGTATGATTTATCAGCTGTGAGAGTCTTTTATGCATCATATTTAGTGTAGAGGAAAATGTCAGTGAGATAATAAAAGTATTTCAGTTACTCAAATATACTGATTAACAAAGTTATAGTTTGAAAAACTGCTATAGTATCTTTTAATATAGAATTTGTTCTATATGAAGCTCCATACTACTCATCTAATATTAGTGATCTTTACTATAACTTATGGAGGCTGTATCTTTGGACATACGCAAAAAAATAAAATTACTTAATTTTAATGGTAAGTAACAAACAGAAATAAAAGTTTATTTTCACAGCCCAATCTTTTAATCATTATTTATCACATCCAGCTACTATAACTATTGAGCAAAACTTAAGCAGTATCTCTTAGATTTCTTATTTCTAATTTACAACAAAAATCTCTCTCTCTAATTAAAATAAATAAAATAAAAGTAAAAAACAGAAATGAAAATTTTCTCTATTATGTGGACATTAAAAGAAAAACTAATATGAAAACTAAAGAGTTACAGAGCTTTCACTAAACTCCTCTTTTACTTTACTAAGACATCTTTCCTTTGAAATCATTTGGTCTTTGCTCCAAATTTCCTTATATTTTTCTGCCAAGATGCAAAACTTAAACGACCAAAACTACATTTTACTAATAGTAAAGCTTCATGTTACTCAATATGCAACAATAAAAATATTGAATAGTAAGAATTTTCCTACAAATACTTTTCAAAGAATTAGAATGAAGAAGATATACTTCACATTACTATGCTTTATATAATTAATTTTCACTGCTTAAAAAATTTATTATCTTTCATTTTTCTTAGGATCATCTTTGCTATGATTCATTACCATTGTGCTCATAAGTTATGTAAATATAAATTAATAGAAAACTCATCAATATAACACAAAATTGAATTCACAATAATAGTTTTGTCTTGTGAAATGCCATCCATAGTTTCCATTTTAATTGAATATCTTTTCAATGATGGTTTTCCTTTTTCTATGAGTCAACATGCTGAATATTTTTCACCAATTGCTTCTCCACACCTGCTGTACATCCTTTTCCACACTGCTATCTACACAGGCGGAGCATTTTATGGACTACGTTAAGACAACTTCTTTCCTCTGTGACCTCTATATGTGCTCAGAAGCCTGTAGAGTATGGGAACATGACAGAGAGGACAGTAACACATTTATTCCACTCCCATCCTCCAAGCTCGGCCTTGGGTTGGCTTTTCTCTTTGCAGAATGCCACATCTTATGTTTAGTATCTTCTCCTTTTATTCGGCTCTATAACTGCTCTTTGTCACTTCTGACCTAGGTGTAGTAACAGTTGTAGATTCAGTTGTGTGCTCAAGGGGTACTTCAGTATCTTTCATTAGTTTCCTGTAACTTTATGCACATTCTTGCAAATATTTGCATAAACTCTTATTTACTTTTAAATGTTTGCATAAACTCTTATTCACTTTTTGCAAGTACTGTGTATTGCTTCCTGGAATGATAATGGTAAAAGGGATAATTTTAATCATAGATTTATGGGAAACTTAGACGGTTGCATGTTGCAGGGAAGTGTGTTCCTGGGTCATTTTATTTCTTAGATGTGAGGCAAAGTTAAATCATATTGAATAACAATGATAATTACACATTAGAATTATATTATGACAAATAATTCGTTGTATTTGTAAATTAACTCATGTTGTTTTAGTAGACAGATATAAGAAATATGTAGATTTAAAAAATTGTTTTCAACCATGAAACCATTATTGTAGAGTTGCCAAATATATACTTGATATAAAGAACTATAGTAATAAAATACTAACATTATTATTGAAGGAAATAAACATCATCTGCTAATTTCAGATTTTTACATATTTACAAGTTATGTCAGTACTTGATCGTCTCCAATCTTGGCAAAATGCCTCATGATGAGTGATTTAAAAAACTGAAATTATGCTTGATAAAATATATCGTCTTTGAGTTTCCTTTTAAAAATTAACACATTTCAGATCACAGTGACATTACTTTTATGTTTATTGTCTTGCTATATTTAAGTTGAGACTAATATAAGGAATCCGTATTATTGAGAGTAGCCATAGTTTTTAAATTCCTGATCTCACTATTATTACTTGGAGATAATGTTCTGTCATGACTTTTCATTTATTTGCTGTTGCACATTATTATGCTCATTTCCATATTTTAATCTCCTACTGGCTGCTGGATTTTCCTACTACAACTTTGATATTTTTGTGCTCAAACTCAGGGTCTTCTTTCAGAGAGCCTTTCCAGAACAAAATGATGAATCAATGCTTATGTTTTCCATTGAGTTTATTAATTAATATGCATCTCATTTAGCATTTTTATTAAACTAAAATTATTTATCTTTCCTCTGAGAAATCAAATTGCAGTTTATGAAATTCAGGAGTGTAATAACTCAGAACTGATTACTTATTAGCCAATTATCCTTTAGGCTAGAAATTGCAATGCAAGTTGGTAAAAACAAGGGTACAAATAATATTTAAACTGTGAAACTGGAAAGATCTCTGGAGTGAAACACTGATGGTGGGGTCATAGTTTCCTCATTTTTGCCAATAGTCTTATATTTTTATTATTCACAATACAGTTTTTCTTGGATAATATATCTAATATATAATTGCCTGGGGATATAAGAAAATAAAAATAAAGGAAACTAAAATGCTTAGTCATATTTAATATTCTTGGTTTAAAATTCATTAAAATTTCATTAATTTAATAAAACAATGAAAATGAAATGTCTCACACATGAAAAATAGAACACGGTAATGGCTAATCAAAGAGCTCTCTTGAAAAGTTTGTGTACAGGCAATAACAATAAAGTTTTTCTTCAAATGTCCACTCCCAGTAAACTGGTGACATGTATTTTGCACCTTTAGACTTTGGGTTAAAGAAGCTTATCAAAGTTGTTAAGGAAAACTGTAAATGTATTAGGTTACATCATTTAAATATCTTTTAAAAAAAGCAGTGGGATATGTATAGCTATTTAGTAGCAGGAACATAATCATTACTCTGTGGAATGGAGAATAATGTATTCGGTAGAAAAACCACATTTTCTTGCTGCCGCTACAGATAGTCTGTCCAACGAGATGAATGTGAAAATAGTTAAACAACACTTTCTGGTCATGATCTGTAAAACTATGAGCTCTTTAAGGGTCATTTGGGGGAATCCTCTTTGTTTTTTCCTTATTCCTATTCTTTCCTGCCTCAAATGCTGAGGAGATGAGTAGTGATCCCATATTCATTGTGCAGGCGTGCAGATGAGGACTACATCTAGGGTAGTATCTTGAAAAACTAGATGAATTCTAGCTAAAGCCTCTAGGTTTCTGGTATCATTATATTGCTGTGCTTGTCTGAATTACTTATCTCTGAATATCTCATATGAGAAGAAATAGAAGAAATCTCTGTTTGATTAAGGCCATTTTAAATTTTTGTTGTTAGAGTTGAGGGCTGTAAAAATTATGATAAAATATATTTCAATATATTATGTGCACATTACATTTGTGAATTCACAAAGTAGTCTTTTAGCTTTCTGTGAGTAAATAGGTTATAATACTGAGCTAGCTTGAGTTTTTTGTTTGTTTGTTTTCTTTTTTTGTTTTAGAGAACAGGAAGATAGAAGTTTCAGATATAAGGTTTATTTTTAGTTAACATTCTTTTGCCCTAGGAAATTAATATATTTTAACTAATTTTTGCAAACAACTGTGGCAAGAAATAACATATACAATATATCAATTAAACATAAACACAATCACAGCTATGTAAATAGATACATTGTATAAAATGCTATGTAATACTCAGAATCATTTGGTAAAAGTATATGTATGTAAATATACTATGAATTTAAGTTTCCTGGCAACCAAAGCAAAAAAGAGATGCTTTTTGAGTTACTTATGAGAAAGAGAATCATAATTAGTTATTTCGGGAAGATAATTTTATCCTGTCTTTAACTCTGAAGAGGAGGGATCATATGGTGTTTTTCTTTAGTCAAACAATAACGAAATAAAAAGAATTCTGGACTTACGTTAACTGTAAAGTCAGAAACTGACTTCATATGTTTATTCTATACATTAATCTCTCAAAGAAAGCTATCAGTAAAACATACTGAACCTGTTTGAATATTCTAAACCTTTGCTAGTTGTTGAGTGCAATAATTTAACCTGTTTTGAAATTTGCCACTTAACTACATTGTATCATCAATTATAACATGTGTCATTTAAGAGGTCATTAACACAAAAATTAACACATTTGTCACAGATCACCCAGTTTAAAGTCTGAAATTGAATTTAGGTTTATATTGTTTTCTCATAAAATATTTGATTACAAAAAGTGGAAATTAGATCAAACTGTCTCTCTATACATAGACATTTAAATTTAAACTATTGTAAAAAGCTTGAGCCTAAGACAACTGAATTCAAATGAAAAGATAATGGGACTGAATCAAATTTTACATTAAAATATAACTTTAATATTCTTTCCTTTCCTTCTCTTCTCTTCTCTTCTTTCTCTTCTCTTCTCTTCCCTTCTCTTTCTCTTCCTCTTCCTCTTCCTCTTCCTCTTCTCTGTTGAATTCTCACTCTGTAGCCCAGGCTGGAGCGCAGTGGCAGCTGATGGCCACCGCAGCCTCTAAGTTCGAGCAATCCTTTCGCCTCAGCCTTCCAAGTAGCTGGAGATACAGGCACGCGCCACCACACCTATCTAATTTTTATGATTTATGTGGAGACAATGTCTTGCTATGTTGCTCCGGCAATCCTCTCGACTCAGTTTTCCAATCTGCTGGGATCAAAGGCGTGAGCCTGGCATATTCTTTCTTTAAATAAAGTTTTGTGGCAGTGTTCAATTTTGAATGCTAAAGTATGTGCTAATGAATAATTCTTAGAAAAATAAAAACGGAATGCTAATGATATAATAATCTAATCTATTTTTACACATTTTGTCTACAAAAGCATATGTCCTTAGACATAATCCTGAGAATATTGGCTCTTAATTTATACTGTATGATGAGTTCTATTAATGTTCTAGGTTGTGTGATTTAAGTCAATATTTTTCCTTTTGTTTTGTGTCCAAAAATATTCTAGTCTTTATTTTAGTCATAAGTCTTTATTTTGTGTATTATTCTCGAAATGTAAGCTTTTCTTACATTCCTCTTATACTTTTCTATCTCCATTGCCTCATAATGAAATCCTGTCAATAGAGTTTTCCATTCTCAAAGCTGACTACATCACAAGTCTTTTGCAGTGAATATTAATACAAAAATGATGAAGACATTGCTTATTTCTAGAAATATTCCCACAGTCTATCATCTTTTGACTTCTTTAAAAAGTGATAGGAGAGCATGTGACGTTAACTAACAAGGACCATTCCCCTAAAACTATCAAAATATGGTTTTCTAGTGTTTCATTTTCTACAGCTTAACAAATTACATTCCATCCAAAACTTGTATTTCAGTGAAAAGATAATCAATTCATGTCGCAATTATTTAAATTCACTCTTGGTTAAAGAACAGTTATAATTGCTGGAATTCATTATTGTCTAAAGTCTTGAGTCACTTATCTGTATGAGTATGGGCAATGTCAATATAGTATAAAACATTTTTAACTTATTTTTAATTCTCAGAAAATGATAATTTGACATGAATATTATCAAATATTCTTCAATTTTGGTCTTATATTGATAAAACATAAAGTATTGTAAGACCATGTTGGTCATATATATGTAAAATTAGAAGTGTTGAATGATACTGATTACAAAAGGCACCCTCAAACTTCAGGTGTGAGATATTGAAAATTTTCAGTGAAAAATTTATTATTAATGTGAAAAATCATGAAATATTAAACTAATGCCAAATGACATTATGTACAAGACAACGGATTGAATAAGAATTATAGTCATAAGAAGACATCACAGCACTGAAGAGTTCACTGAAAGAAAGGAACAGAAAACAATGGAACTCACATTCAATTTAGGAACAGCAAATGAAATTTCAATAAATATGCAAAACAGTGCTTCTTATATCCAGAGAAATAGTTAAAATGTAAATATTACCAAGAAAATTATCTGAGAGTTTAATAAAATGATAAGATGGTAAAATAGCAATTCATGAGACCCCTAAGCACTTACATGCTCACAAAATCAATACAGTATTCCACCAAAGGTTATACAAATCTTGATATAGATTTTAGAATAAAACAACTATATAGATAAGAAGTAAACAGATAATCAGTTATCTCCCTAAAAACAACTCAGAGATGTTAATCAAATTTTGAATGACACCTGTTATACTTACTACTCACCGTAAGTGACAACTTATCCCATTGATTTATCTATCTCAGATTTATTTAGAGTCACAAGGACAAGAAAAATTATCTGCCCAAGAATAGGTGCATATATGAGTAACTATGCTTTTGATGAGGCATTTAGATGTATGTAAAATCCATGTTCCTTTGATTTTTTGTGTTAATAAATAAGCTAATTGTGACAGGGTTAATTCATTATATTGACAACTTAGTCAAGCACTAACATCCAATGTGTACTCCATTAATAATAACTATTAATAAATTAAGTTATTTGGAAATGCAAAAGTAAAAAAAATAAACATATGGCACAATATCATTTGTGTAGTATTATTGCCAAGAATATTCTACCCATGCTCAAAAAAGGAAGAAAAAAGCAAACAAAGCAAAGATATCTAGAATGCAAAACAACCTGAAGAATCTCATAAAACATGTTATTGCTAAAAAAAAAAAAAAAAAAGACAAATATGAGGTACTTCTCTAAATGTGATTAAAATAAAGAGACATGAAACCTAGTCATGAATGAATTATAAGAAAATTATTGTAGAGGTTATTTTTGACATGATTGGGGCAATTAAATATGGTTCTTTGGGATGGAAGGGATTAAGCTGCAGGTCTGCCATTTATTCTCTCCCATTGCCGGTGGGAAGTTCCCAGGATGAAAGAAGGCAAGTGAACTATCTTCTTGGAAACATTCCATTATCTGTCCTTCTGACAACAAGCTAACAGTTTTTCCTAGCAAGAAAAATTTTCTTAACCATGAAACCCTTTAAGCAGGATACTTCTGGTTCTCTGGGTTTACCTACACTAAAAAAAAAATCTGTATTCTCAAATTGCTGGGTAGTGGTTCTTCAGAAAATATCACATAAGCTCACAGAAGTTATGCAGCTGAGTATAACATGCATTCATGACTAAAGAGTGCTCTTCCTGTAATTAATATGAAATGCACAACTTGCTTAGGGACCTCTCACCTTCATCTAGACCAGAACATGTGCCATTTGGTCAGTAGGGAGCTGGAAAACTCATTTGATGGTTTCAGACCTTTCTCTCCTTTGCTTTTTCTCCTGATTCCTTGTCTTGAAACTGCTGGTATGTCATAAAACTTGCAGAAACTTGTTTCCTAGTTTAATTTGATTATCCGATTCTTTGTGTTATTTCAAAAATGTACTTGATAGTATTGCTGAATCAATATTAAATTTATGGGTATGATGTGATAGTATTTCATATAATGACCTTCATTTTAATCTTTTAATCTTTTCTCTGTGTCTGGCTAATCTTTCTCATTCCAAATTATGTTGATCTTTTTTCTTTTCTTTATACTTAACTTTCCCAGAGAATTTATCTACATTAATACTCTTTTCAAAGAGGTAAGTTTTCAGATTAACCTCTCATGTAAAAATATGTATATGAAGATATAGATGTTATAAATAATATATACATGGAAAATAATTTTTGTATATATAATATCTAAGTCCAGATTTCTGATAGTTTTTGTTTTGGTTTGATTTTCTTGCCCAGTTTCTTATTGCTCACTCAATTGTTTTACTTTTTATAAATTCAATCTGTTTTCTCACTAATTTGTCATTTCAATTATGTTTATTTTTTCTTTCTTTACAACATACCAAGAAATGAGTCTTTTAAATTTCCATTAAATCAAGGTATTCGGGTAATTTTAAATTTTTTTCTAGTTTTATTGAATTATGGGTAAAATTTATAATTTTCAAAGCATTTTAAGATATTATTTATGAAATTACGCATGACAAGTGTTCCATAAGGAGATACATATGTATATAGTATGATGGGGAGCCACAAAACCAGAATTATCTTTTGGAGGGAAGGCCTTTGATAGTACAGACTTACTCTGCCAGATAAATGATCTAGGAGCCCATTGGCATCAGCTAGTGTTGTTGTGAGAGGCTGTGTTCGGCTTCAGTGATTTATTTTATTTTATGTTTTTATTTTTTAGATTCTTTCTAAACACTTACCCATTTCATGATTGGTGATTTACTAGTGTACCTGCCCACACCATGTTGAATTTCAGCAGTTTTTGACCACAAATGCCATGACCTTCATGCTCCACCCTCCCTATTCATCTGATTTTGCCCTGAGTGATTTTTCTGTTTTCCCAGATGAAAAAAGTCCTTGAAGGAAAACGTTTTGCCATGTGGAAGAGGTAAAACAAACAAACAAAAAGCGGGGCAGAAGTATTAAAAGGTATCAAAAATGACGAGTTAAAAAACTGTTTTGAGCATTGGAAAAAGAGTCTTGATAGGTGTATTGTATCAAACAAAGAGTACTTTGAAGGTGACTGAAGTTTAAACACATAAGAATAAATACACAATTTTTTAATAAATAAATTCCAGTTTGGGGCAGGGTCCCTTTTCACACTATTTTCTTTTTTATAACTGTTTTTATTTTTTATTTTTAGAAATAAATTTATTTCCAGGCAATATTTTATGGAGCCTGTGCTTGAATCTTTACAAACACTCCTGAAACTTTATTTGTCTGTTTATTTATCTAATTTGTGTCATCTGTCATTATCTTCCACTCTATGTCATTATGGGGCTATTTTGAGATTTCTACTGATTGATATTGTATTTTACCTCTTCTGCTCTTTGAGGTTTATAGTCAGTTGATAATATCTTTCTCCCAGGAGGTTGTGGAGGGACTGGTGGTCAGGAGACTGCCATTTCCCTCTCCAGAATGCAAGAGAAAGCTTGTGCCACCTGATCTCCAGCTCAACTTCAGTCCAAGGGAAAAGTTGCTTCATCATACTTAGTAACTATCTTCTCTCTGACTTAGAATCAGAGAGTCCAGAAATACTCCAAGGGGAAATTTGCATTTTTCTTTCCTTGTTAGATACACAGATATTTTCAGTGCAGCTCTTCTTTGTCACCAATCTGGGGTTCTCTAGTTCCTGTATCTGCCTATTTGGCAAATGGTGGTGAAAGTCTTGAGCAGGGACTAGAAATAAATTCTTAGCTCTTGGACTTGTTTTTCTTTCCTCCATTTTATGAGAGTACAAACATGATGGTGACCAATCTTCCACTGTGTTATGGAAGTCTACCTAGGAGATGGAAGAGCAATTAGATGAACTAAACCTGGATCCCTGAATGACCTCATTGACAGGAGCTGAAACAACACCCTTAAATGGGATGATAGTGACATGATAAAAAATAAACATTAGTCTTTTTCAGTACACTCTGTTTTGTAGCCCTTTTGTCAAATACACACATCTTAGTAACCAATATACCACATGAGAATACCTCTTTCCTTACTCTTTTGGCAACAGTTACCAAATACATTTCTCTTTGCTCACTGCTAAGTAAAATGGTGTCTTATTATACTTTTCATTTTCTTTCTTCTAATGAAGGTGGTTAATGTCATTTTATGTTGACTAAAATTATTTCTGATTTCAGACAACTGTGGCATTTTCTTTGCTCATTTTTCTGTTTACTTAACATTTATTACTGTTATTTAACTTTGGAATATAAAAATCATAGTGCCATAATTGTCATAAATAATTTTCTTCATTTTTCTCATGTTTTATATATTTGTGGTAATATTTTTGCCACAAAGGAAATTGTGATATTTTAGGTCAAGATCTTTATTGGTCTTTTAGAAATGTTTCTTGATTTCTGTTTAATGTTTGCAAAGATCTCCTCTACTCCAATTTTTTCATAATTGATGTTTGCTGCTAGTATTTCGTGATTTATTTTGACTTATTTGCATAATCAGTTCCTCTGGAATTTATTTTGGCAAAAGTTGTACATTTGTGATTTATCATTATTTTTGTCTAAATGGCTGCATAATTTCACATATATTGAATACTCCATCCTTTTCCCATAGATTAAATGACCATTTAAAAGTGTTAATACTGAAATTTAATATTCAAATAAATATGACCCTATACACCAAATAACAGAATCAAATATTATTTGAATTAATAGTTTAGAATTTCACTTCAGGCATGCTTCCCCCACATAATTATTTTTTTTATTTTCCCACTTTTAGAAAATACTTATAAACTATCCACAAAATTATTTGAATTCTATTTAACTAGCAAAGATCTAGATTATTATTTATTGAGTATTAATTCCCCCAGAGAATTCACTGTGAAATGTGATCTATCTGCATTACATCTGACAGCAGTTTTAATTCAAACTGTATGTTGCTAAATTGTGATTGACAAAGTGTTTACTTGTTGATTTGTGTTTATTTCTCCTGTGTGCTCCATAGTTGAGTGACTCATACATGGTGATATGCCTGCACAGTCTTCACAAGTTTTTGGAAAATATGTGATCTAGTCTTGTATGAATTGAATTCATTCAGCATCATCAATGGAGTGTGATTGCTATTTGCTCAGGAAGGAAATAATGTGATATCACATTCAAAATGTTCTTTTTCAGACAAATAAGAATTCTCAAGCTGCATGAAACTGAGAATAAATGTCGTTAATCAAGCTTGCTACATTGGAGGCATCTGCCAATTAAAACACTATTTAAGTATAATTGAAGGATCTGTCAAAAAGAAGGGTGTATCAAAGTTTCTGTAAAGAAAATACAACCCATTAATGAAAGTGTGCATGAGGCTATGGTAGCAATGGCCTGTGAAGATGTGAGGTCACACTGTGGAAACTAAGACTGTGTTTTTCAAGTGAGGGAATGCTTTAGGTTAATATCAAATCCACGTGGTAATCAAATATAAGATTTTGTCAAAGCAAAATTATTTTTATATAACACATAGTCTTGCCCATAAAATTAATGGGCTCAGGTAGCCTCTGACCCTTGATCTTGCTGGTCTAACCTGTTTTTAAAATTCTTGACAAAATTCTCAGTGAGGCACAAATCTGTGAACAATGGCCCCATAGTCTCTCTTGCTCCCAGGCCCCCATTCTAATTACTTTAAAGATAAGAATGGCATTCTTGGGAAAAAGAACAAAAACAAAAAACAGAAAAAAATCTCCAAAAACCAGGAAGAAAATGTGTTAAATTCTACATAACATAACATGTTAAGAAAAAATGAAAGTTAATCTCCTGTCCCTTTCATAACAAAATCAGAAAGCTCATGCCTTTATTTTCTTCTATTTTCTTCCTTTAAAATAGCTTTAATTTTTCTCAACCTGCAGACCCATAAATATAATCCTTGATTTATTTTTTTTTCTTTCTTGAATTGCTTGACTGAGTGATAAGGTTCAGCTGCTTTTACAAGAGATATCTTGTGAATGCGTTTCTGAGTAAGCCAATGATTTACACACCTCAGTGCTGCCATAGGGCAGATTCTCACACAACCCTCCTTCTGGAGCTACTGACTCCTGGGCACTGCCTTACTGCTATCTTGTATTCTTCCTGTCTTGCTTTTGGTATTCTTTGACTGTCCTGTTGGAAAGGTTGTAAAAGCAAATTGATGCCTCCATTTTTTCTCTGCAGTTTCTCCTAGCCATTTCTTTTTACAGGATCTGCACATTTTTTACTTTCTTTTTGTATTTCTCCAAATAGAGATTTACTGTAGAATGCACAATAGCCACCTTCCCCTGTTTTCATGTTCTGTCATCTACTATGATTTTTTCATTTTCAAATGTTGAATATTTAGAGAAAAGGATGATATAGAAACGAAGGTATATGTCTTGAGTTGCTGTTTTGCAGTGTTTTGAATAAAAAGAAAAATGGACTACAGTGGCAAATTCTAATTAAAAAGTATACTCAACTTCTCATTATGTAAGCATGATAGAAGATTTCTGACAATGCAAAACTTTTTTGAATCATTGATGTGTAAAAGAGAAAATTTAAATAAAATTATGTCTTTTTCCAATGAAAATTTTGTATTGAAAAAATGCATAATGATGATGAACGGCAAAGTATGAAAATAGTAAGGAGATTAATTTAGTCATTCATTCAATAAATATTTATTGAACAGCTATTATGTTCACATATTTTTCTAAGTGCTGGGAACACGGCAGGGAATAAATATGTAAAGTCCTTGCCTTCTAAAGTTTAGGCATGTAGCAATAAAACTTTCAAGGTCAGATATTGATGTGTGCTATAAAGAAGAAAGGATAGAAATAAAAGGCAGGTTAAATATTAGGCAGAGTTATAAGGGAAGCTTTTCTGATGTAGCTCTCTGTTCAGATTTTTAAAGGACTTCAGATTGATTTGAAAAGAACTCTCTTCATGACAAGTCCTAACTCTGGTTATCCTGTCTCTGAAAAATTCATCTTTTTGTTCTAACAATGGGATATGATTTCTTTTCATATAAACAGTACAAATAGCGTTTTCACTTCCATACTAACTTGCAAATCCTAAATAATGATTAATTTAACTGAGTTAGTACTTCTTTCCAATGAGCACATTGGATGAATAGTGGATATTAAATACTCACAACACATTCAGCATTCATCCCCAAACATGTCACATATTAAAATGTTTGTGGAAGGGGCAACCCTGTTCAAGTGAACTAAAAAACTCATTCACATTGAAATGTGCACACAAATAATATTTCTGATCTGAGGAAGAGAAAAAGCAAGGGAACTATTCAGCTTCTCCCAGATGGGATAGAAATTTTTGTTCCTGGGGTCCCTTCTATGGCATTTCATACTGTTTTCAGGGAATGCATCTGACAGCTGGGGAAAGACTCACCACAACCAATTTTAAAAACTTATGTTCCTTTCACAATGGGCAGTTGGTAGCATTCTGTGAAAAGCAACTACCATGAGTAGCTTTCTTTCTCAGATTCAGCGTGCACTCACACATCTGACTCTGATAACAGAAGGGTTTGTTGTCCTAGGAGTTGAACTTGTTTTCTTTCTCACCATGCCATTCTATGGCACTTCTAGTTTTGGTGATTCAGAAGAAATTGGTACACTCTGAGAGGTGTTTTGTCATTGTCTTTTCTATAAGAATGTTGTCTTGGTGAGTACTGTCTCTAATCCACAGGTGGCAAAACTAAAACTGAGAAGAGATGCCATACACGTATTATGCGTGAGAGCTGAAATTAACAACCAAGACTTGTTCACTCCAAAGAGCATGGGTGGACCTCTAGATCAGTGATTCCCAAATTTTGTTCCTCAGAATCACTTGGAGGATGTGTTAAACACATAGACTGCTGAGCCTCACCTCAGAGATTCTGATTTATTAGGATTGGGCTGGTGACCAAGAATTTTCTGTTCTAACTAATAACTAGTTTTGGGTGATGCTAACTGGAGGTTCATGGACCTTACTTTGTGATGGATGATGTAACCCCTGTTGGCCTAGAGACTCTCTTTTACTTTTAGAAAGTTAGAAAGTTGAGCTTTGAAGTTGTTGTCTTCATTTTTGTCTTCGTAAACTCGGGTTACCTGGTATGTAGGAAAAAAATGGTTCCGGAAACCATTTTCATTCTCTGGGGATTCTGCCACAAAGTAGGTTTGAAGGGACAATCGTAGAGTAAGTTTTCCACTCTCAGAAAACCTCTTCTCTTAGTATTACAGTATCAAGGGAATAAAGTAGCTCTGCCATCAAATACTAGGGCAACAGTGACTTGCCGACAGCGCTAAATTCTCATGAGTAAAGAGTTCTACATCAGCAGTATTATCACATTCCTCTTGGATAGCTCTTTCAGCTTTTACCACAAAACCTGTTTTAGTCTTGGGAATTTGGAATACTACTCTGGCAGTTTGCCAGGTCATAGATATTATAAAACTCTTAATGATCTTGAAAGATACACTGCCAAATACTTTTTGTAAGTGCTGTTCAAGTTAAGCAAAAATGAAAAGGAGAAGTCTCTGGGGTCATTTTTTCCTAAAACATTATCTGCGGCAATGTCCCATCAGCAGACATGCATTATTCCCAAGAAGCTAGAAGGGCTCATCAAGATGTGCCCTGCAAAGATGTAGGCATTCATTTTGTAATTTAACCACTATGTGATAATTTCCCATAACCTATAGCTTAATAACTTAATTAGTAACTCATAAGCAACAGATGTTTTTTTCTGCTAATGGCCTCTGGATGGTTGGTTGTGTCCTTCTCTTGCACAGGAACAAATTTGAGGGTATCTCATTTCATTCAGTGTGAGAAAGGGGCAGGAAGAATATTCTTTCTAAGTTTTGGAGAGAAATCAGGGCTTTACATGAAGTGTTATAGCTTCACCCTTGGCCAGGGCCTTGGCTCCCAAGGTATGGAGAAAGCTCCTGTCTTCCCAATTGTCTAGAATTGTGATTTTCAAATACTTTTGTTAATTTAGAAGTCTATGTATTTCCTTTAACATTTAAATTTGCATCTTATTTTTTAAATCAAAATTTAAAATAGTTGTAGAGAATAGATTTTGCCATGTTGTATAACATTGACATTATGGACCATAATTATTTTATCTTACTTACAAATATGCCATAGTTCATAAATATCAATGCCAATCAATACATACCAGAGTCCTTGTAAAATATACAGAAAATAATCTCTTATTCAACAGTCAGAAAGTTTACATTATTACATTTTAATTCTTGAATTCTTAATTGCATCTTACCTTCCCTACAGTATTTCATACTAATATCATGTTTTTAAAAACATATTTTACTGACAATCTATAATATTTATTTGCAAATATGCATGTGTGTACACATATGTAATATAATTCAAAATGATCTTGTAACCCTAACTTTGTCTTAAATTTTCTTTCCAGGTTATATAACATTATGTTTATTATTGGTATAAAGATAATCAAAGCAATATAACATATGAAATTTTTATAAATATAAAGGATGACAAGCAAATTTTTATTGAAAATGCATCTTTAAACCCTAAAGGAAATAACGGATTTTCTGGCATCACACAACCTCCCCAGGTTGAAACAGGAAGAAATCAGAGCCTAAATAGACCAATAACAATACAGGAAACTGACTATGTCACAAGAAAACTACATACAAAGAAAAGCCTTGTCCCAGTTGACTTTCCAGCAGAATTCTACAAAACAAACAAGGAGGAACTGATACCAATCCTATTGAAAGTATTCCAGGCAATCACGAAAAATGGGACTCTCCCCAAATCATTTTATGAAGTTAATAACACATTGATATCCAAACCAGGTAAAGATACAACAAAGAAAGAGAACTACAGGCCAATATCCTTAGTGAACACAGATGCTAAAATTCTCAACAAGATTCTAGCAAACCGGATCCAACAACACATGTCAAAAATCATCCACTATGACAAAGTAGGCTTCATCCCCAGGACGCAGGGCTGGTTCAACATCTGCAAGACCATAAATGTAACTACATACATCAACAGATGTAAAAACAAAAACCACTTGATTATATCATTAGACATGGAAAAAGCTTTTGATAAAATCCTGCATCCCTTCTTGATAAAAACCCTTTAACATATAGGCATAGATGGAACATGCCTCAAAATAGTAAGAGCAATCTATGAGAAACCCACAGCCAACGTATTGCTAAGCAGGCAGAAATTGGAACCATTTCCCCTGAAAACTGGGACAATAAAAGGATGCCCACTCTCACCCCTCCTGTTCAACATAGTTTTGGAAGTCCTAGCTAGAGCAATCAGACAAGAGAAGGAGATCAGTGTATCCAAATAGGAAAAGAAAAAATCAAGTTATCTCTCTTTGCAGATGACATGATCCTATACTTTGAAAACCCAAGAGAATCTGTCAAAATGCTCCGTCCGCTGATAAAGACTTTTGGCAATGTCTCAAGGTATAAAATAAATGTGCAAAGGACAGCTGCATTCCTATATACCAACAATCAACAAACAGAAACCCAAATAAAAAGCACCATCCCATTCACAATAGCCACAAAAAAATGAAACACCTTGACATCTTTCTAATCGAGACTTTTTTATTATAAATATATGGGGTATAAGTCAGGGTTAGGTATACAAACGTTGATTATGTAGGTACCCTTGTTGATGAAGTATGCTCCTCCCTCCCATAGCAGTTTCCCTCAACTGCCAATCCCCCCCGAAAGTTTCTCACTACTTCCAATTCCATTTTTATAGTATTATAATAATTGTTCAAGGTCCGCTTATGCGTGAAAACATATGGTACTCTGTTCTTGTTTCTCTGATAGATCACTGAGTATGATTACTCCAAATCCAGTCCCTTTGCAATGAACACTATAAAACATTGCTCAAAGAAATAAAAGACAACACAAACAAATGAAAAATATTTCATGCTCATGGATTGAAAGAATCAACATTGTTAGATGTCCATTCTACCCAAAGGCAATCTACAGATTTAATGCAATACCCATTAAATTACCAGCAGCATTCTTCTCAGACCTGGAAACCACAATACAGGAATTCATATGAAAACAAAAACTACCATGAATAGCCAAAAAAAAATCCTCAACAAAAAAACAATCAAACAAAAAAAGAAAAAGAAAAAAGCAGGAGGTATCACACTCTCAGACTTTAAGCTTTATTATAAAGCTATAATAATCAAAACAGCCTGGCATTGGTACAAGAACAGGCATATAAACCAATGGAACAAGATAGAGATTCCAGAAGCAAAACCTCAATTCTCAACCAGCTCATCTTTGACAAAGCCTCTACCGCCAATCACTGGGGGAATGAGATTCTACTCAGTAAATGGTGCAGGGAAAACTGGCTGACTACATGCAGGAGATTAAAACAAGACCCCTACCCATCATCATACACAAAAATCAACTCTAAATGGATTAAAGACCTAAACATAAAACCTCAAGCTATAAAAACCCTAGAAAATGCAGGATGCCCTCTTATGAAAATTGTAACTGGCAACCAATTCCTGATAAAAACCTCAAGTGCCCATGCCATAAGATAAGATAGACAAGTGGGACCTCATCAAACTGACACGCTTCTACCAGGTTTTATGAACTTAAAAATTATATTGAAACCAAAGACTTTTGAAATGTTTGTGAGTAATTTTCATTTATTTGTGTATGTATCATTGAGTTCCTGTTGCATTGGAAACCTGGAAGTAATAAAGGGAAGAAAGCAATAGCTCTGCTCTTTTTCCCTTCTCATATATTTCTTTGTCAGTGAACCCTGACAGTGCTACCAGCACACCCAGACAGGCCCCTTGCCATCATCACTCTCACTCAGTACAAGCGTATCAGCTCAAGCCACTGTCATTTCTTTCCTCTTCTCCTTACTGTTCTCTTCCACCCGTGTCTCTCTACAGTCTGTTTTCTATATGGTAGTTAAAGCAAAGTTTTCTGATATTAAAAAATAATTTTAAAAACTCATGAATTATATAAACAAAAGTAATATAACCATAAGAGGTTTGATTATACAAAGAGGATTTCAAAACTTTGTAGATACATGAATATGAAAATTATGCCCTGGTTGAACATATGGTGCACAGTATTATGAAATCTATTCAAAAATCATATATTTTAGAAATAATTTTTAACATGGTAAAACAGCATAGTGTTAAGAGTTAAAAGCAAAAAATAAAACTATGCAATAGTGTATACCTCTTACAAAGTGAAAAGAATAAAAGTAAATACACCCAATGTGCATATATAATTTTGTCACTTCCCCACTTAAAATCATCCAATCTTTTCCCATTGCTCCCATTACTGTAAAATCCAAAATTATTTTTTATGTGTTACATTAGAAGACGTACTATGTACTTTTTCAGTCTTATTTCTGGCCACTCTCTGATTGAACAAAGTACTCCAGCCTTCTTGGTCTTCATTCAGTTCCCCTACCTGCCAATTTTCTTCTTGCCTCAGCTACTTTGTTTTTCATTTTATGTCTGTCATTTAGTATAATACCTTGCTCAACATGTACTTGTTAAGTGACCCACCAAAATGCAAATAGTAGCTATGTCTGTTTGGAGTGGTTATGGGTGATATTCACTTTATATTTTTTGTACTTAAAACATTTTCTGTAAGAACTATGCATGGGAGACCCCGCCCCCCAAAAAAACCCCAGAATTATCTTTTGGAGCGTGGGCTCTTTACAGTACAAGCTTCTCCTATTAGGTAAGTGTTCTAGGAACCTGTCTGCATCAGTGTACCACTTAGTATTGTTGTGAGAGGCAGCGTTCTGCTTAGGTGAATTCTGAGGGGGAGATTCTTTCAGTGTGTTTGCTCATTTTATGGTGGGTGATTTACAAGTGCACCTGTCTATACCTATTTTGAATGTTCGGCAGTTTTTGACCAAAACCAGCATTACTTCCATGTCCCACCCTTCCTATTTATCCAGTTTTGCCCTGAGTGCTCCCTTTTCTTTTCTTTGTTTCCTTGATGAAAAAAGTCTTCAAGGAAAATGTTTTGCCAATGTGGAAGAGGTGAAACAAAAACTGGCAGAAGCACTATAAGGCATCAACATTGATGAGTTCAAAAACTGCTTTGAGCAGTGGGGAACGTGTCTTGATATGTTTATTGCATCAAACGGAGAGTACTTTGAAGGTGACTGAAGTTTAAACATGTAAGAATAAATATACAATTTTTATAAATAAGTTCCATTTTGGGAGGACCTCCGTTGTATTTGCTAATTGTTAGAAGGAAAGAAAAAATAATACCATTCCAGAATTGGAGAGCTCAGAAGGTGAAATTCAGTTAGCTTGGAAGAACATAGAAATTAGCTGATCACAAACAGGTCAGGGATCTGTTTAGGAAAATTTGTTAAGCAAAGGACAGCATTCACATAACATAGGAGGTGTGTGTCAGGTTAGGAAAACCTACTTCAACTTTCCAGTACAATCTCCATTAGTCACAAATTTAAATTTTAACATGTTAATGAAATTGAATTAAGTTAAAAATTTAGTTCCTCAGGTGCACTAGCTATATTTCAAGTGGTTTATAGCTATATGTAGCTACTCATATGTAGACAGATTTCCATCCTCACAGAAAATATAGGATCTAGGGTCCTCGAGAGTAGACATCAAGGAGCAAGACCCAGGAGAGGGAACAAAAGAACCAAAGACTTAGATAAAGAGGCTGAGCAGCATGAATCTTAACCTAGGTATTGAGTAGAGTGACACAGCTGAAAGAATTTACTCTTGTCAAAAGCCCCCTGAAGCCATGCAAGAAATTACTTAAGTATGAGTAGTAACACAGCCCACACTGATATCTGAGTTAAATGGTATACTCTATCCCATTATGTTATAAATGACTTCAGGGGAGGATAGGGCCTACTGAAAAGATTTCATGGGACAAGAGTGAGATAGATAACCTGGCCCATGAAGGATTATGACTGGGTTGTATGGGCAGTGGCTGGAATGTCTACCTTCTGCTTCTAATTTCACTGCCCTTGCATACCATTTAAGATATAAATGAGTGTATCTTGATGATAATGGTCACATTCCTACAGTGCTTAGGTATATTTAAGCATTTCTTTTTGTATATTAAGTAAACATAGTAAAAGGCAAATAACTGATTTATTCAAATTGAACAGAAATAAATACAATCCCTAATCTTAAATTTCTATGTGTTAAACTATTTTGGGATTCTTTAAACAAATGACTCAAATTGTAGATACAATGTATATTGGAAACAATCATAACATGTATATGGATACTATCCCAGATACACAGAATGTTGTTAATGTGTTTATAGCACAGAGCCATTTTGGTTAGAGGATTATAATAGTAGCTTACTTGTACTTTTGGTGAAATGGTAAGCTAATGATGTAGCTGTTAATTTGAATTTAGCAGACATTTTAAATATAGGTTTCTCTTACAGAGACAAAAGTTGCAATTTAAAGCTCTTTGGTGGTCTAAAAACAGCTTAATTCTGTAGTAGTATGGTAATAAGTACTAATCCAGCTTATACAGTGATTGTAGTATGTCATGTTTGTGAAAGATTGCTTAACTGCTTTCTCTGGGTTTTATGTTAATTTAAAAATATTAAACATAAAACCTTATAACATCTTCATGCTGAGATAAACTGTTCAATTTAACTTGTGCTCAAGCAGCAGCTGTCAGGAATTATCTTGTTCCTAGTGGTTTTTGCTATCACCTTGTGCCCTTTCCTGCCAGAGACACACTGTGGGATGAGAAAGCATACCTTGTTAGGATTTATTGCTTAAATAATACCTGAAGCAAGATGAACACTAGTAGCCTAGGGATTAGCTGGTGATTGAGTGATGTCATTCATTATATTATTATCAACTTTTAAAAACTGATGGTAGGGGACAAAGTAAAATTTGCCTATGAATCATACCTGCCTTACTTTTGTAGTCATATTCGTTATTTCTTTTGGGGTGTTGTTGAGCTACATATTTGAGAAATTGCTTATTGCCAAGTTTAACTACCAGGTTACAAGTGAAAAAGCAAAGAGAAATGATGGAGATAATTTCTACCATTTAGAAGTAGTGAGGGCCATTTCAAGATTAGTTATGAAAATACAATCAATTTCCTTTTCATAATTAAACAGAAAAAATTTCCTTTTCATTTTGGTTTGGGCAGTCTCAGATGGTTAATATTATAGAAATAGTGCCATTTTTCTTCTGAAGAAATTGCCTTCTTTCAGTTGGTAGGTTTTCTGTGGAAGGTTCAACTTTAGGTTTGGCTTTTTTTTTTTTTTTAAGTATGGATCAGTTAGTGAGTAGAATAAGGAGAGAAGACATGTGGTAAAAACAGAGTGAAGGGCTCATCTTGGTTAAACATTTGCTACAGATGGTCCACCCTGAGGATAGTCCTCATGTAGGAAATTAACAGTTGGATTATGGCTAGAAATACATATATGACGGGTCTATTGTTTATAGAATGTAGAATTTTTTTCCTTCTGCTTACTGCATTTAATGACTATTCCTCCAGATTTGTAGTTTTATAAATGTATAACCTATCAAAAAATTTACAGTAGGACAATGTATTCCTATATACCTAGTCACTTAGATTAATCAATTGTTAATGTTGTTGCACAATACACATCTTAATATTTATTTTCAGTAGTATTTAGAATTAGTTGCAGATGTCATTACACTTCACATGTAAATAAATTGACATGAATCTCCTAAGGATAAGGATATTCTGCTACATAATTGTAATAAAATTACATTATACTTTAAAAACTCAAGATTAATAAAAATTTACAGTCTTATATCCAACCTTTAACTTTTCATATTATCCTAATAATGCCCTTGATAGCTGTTTCTTCACCAAGAAGTAGTCAAGCAAGAAGCACATATTGGATTTAGTTTGGGGATCTCTTTATTTTCCTTTAATCTAGATTTTTTTTTTTTTCCATTTATAATATGGCATTTTTAGAGATCCAGCTTAGTTATTTTTTGGAATATTTGTCTGATTTTTTCCTTACCAAATTCAGATCAGACATTTTTGGAAGGACTGCTACTCTGATTTGTATCTTTCTGCTCAGGACATCACATTTGAGTATACAATAATACCACTTTGACCCATTACTGGTCATATTAACTTTCATCACTTTGTTAAGTTGGTGTCTACCAGATTTCTCTATTATAAGGGTACCATTTTGAGGACATTAATAAGTCATAAAAGGACTGCATTGAATGCATTTTTCTGCCTTGTTGGTGGAAAACATTGCACTTGCTCAAGTCTTAATGATTAAGAACGGGATTCATTGCTTGTAATAGTGTGTATGGTCAGGGGTGTGGAGTAAGGATAATAGTCGTTGGGGGGATTATTCAATAACTACACCCACAAGTTGCCATCCATTCCCTTTTGTGGAAAATATTGATTGATTGAAATTAATATTTTGTTATTTTCTCTGCTAAGGATCAGATTTTCAGGTTAGCAAAAATCTTCACATTTCAGAATTTTCAATATAAGTTTAGAGAGACTTATGTGGTTGTGGAGAGGGGAATATTCTTGGACAAAATAGGGCATTATTTGACCATAATTTTCTGTTTTCTTTATTTGGGTGTAGATAGAGAGTTCAAAAGATAAATTCATTTCCTTGGTAAGATTTTTTTTCTTTAAAGAGATAAACCATAACCTTAATACAGCTATACGATTTTAAATAGGGATAGCTGACTTTTGGTCTTACGTGCCTGTTTTAGCCCATGAAGAAGACACTTGAATTCCTACTTATGATATATGTACTTATTATGCAGTCATTCTTCTTATGTGAAAGGCTAGTGCTTCATATCATATAAACACCTGAAGTTAGCCATTTGGCTTGTCAGCAAGGGAGGATTTATAGTAGTTGTAATCATGGCAATAACAAGGATGATATTTTGTATTTATTGAGTACAGAAAAAAAGCACTTGCAATATAAGTGGTCTACAACCAACTCATATCTGTGGTGTAATGAAAAGCACCTTGAGCTTAGAAGACCTGTACTCTCTGCTTGCCTCTTTCTACCAGCATGATCCTAGAAAAAAAATCTTAACCTTGTTGGGCCTCATTTTTTAGAATGAGAACTAAAACCATAAGGGTCAAATTATGTTACATTATGTTATAAAGGTGGCATTCTGTCAAAATTGTGCCATGTAAATGTCCTCAGCTGCTCAGGGAATGTACTTTGTCACCCTTTTATGTCCATATGTAGTAGACATCTCATTAGGGAAACTCTTCCAGGTTGTCGCAGACAATTCTTTCTGTTTGTTTCTCTAATACTTTGTATATGTCTCTATTACAGGCAGCATTTATCCTGTCAGCTATCTTGTTCATCTTTTCTGTTCTTCCCTGTTAGACCATGGTGCATAGTAGGCATTTAATAAATGTTTGTGGAATTAGAGAGTAAATAGACACTTGTTTTTATTTATAAATGTGAATAGGTATGCTTTAAGTTTTCATTTACCCCCAAAGACAAGAAATCAATATTTCATCAATTTTTTAATACTTGTGCTTTATATGAGGGATTTTATAGATTGTGCATGTGGTGCCATTAACAGTTTAGTAAGGAGAAGAAAAGATTTAAAGGAAAACAAGTATTATGCTACTTTAAAAGTGGGGGGAGGGTGAGAAAACATGCCAAGAGAGAAAGATCACACTTGATAAGTCTATTGCATAAATCAAAAGGGTTTATGTCATAACATGAACATGTGCCATTCCTGCTTGTATATTGAATTTCAGTAGTTGGTTGCATAGAGAAGTAAAGTGTAATGAAACTGGCAAGCAAAGTATTCCCTAGTCAGCCTTATCTTTGTTCCATTTGTCCTTCAGATAGAGCTTTTCTTGCCTTTTTCAATAAAATCCGTCTAGCTTTTTTTTCTCTCTGTCTTTTATTTTTTGCATCTCTTAGTAACTGAGCTAAGAAGACCAATGAGATCCAGAGCTTTTATAGTTCTAAGCAGCTGCTTTTTAAGAGATCAAAACTTAGAATGCCACTACATCATATTAAAGCTCAACTATTGATGTGTCCCTATAGGGGATGTGTTTCTCTTGGGGTAGGAAGAGGAAAGAGGGGGAAATGGCAAAGGATAACCCCTTCATGCATACTTGGGACAGTAAACCCTAATTTCCTTTTTTCCTAGGGTCCTCTTTGCAAGCTCGGTGCTTAACCTGACCGAACTGACTGCCCTTCGCCCTGACCTTGGGAAATTGAAAAAGATTCTGTACTTCCATGAGAACCAGTTGGTGTATCCTGTCAAGAAATGTCAGGAGAGGGATTTCCAATATGGATACAACCAAATTCTTTCATGGTAGGTATTGATTATATCATTATATTTGACCCTTTGCTACCTTTTTCTTTATTATAGACGGTTAGTTCTTAAATCTGGAGACCTACTACTGTACACTTATTTTAAAACACTTTAAGGTAGGTGCAAGTATTCAAACATATTTTCCATTGTAGTAATTACTTGTACTTCTGCAGTATATGTACAATCACAGCTAATTCTTTATAAAAAATATATATATAACAGCCTAATTATATGTTGAAATAATTATTGAACTATTTTTCACAACATTCAAGATAGACTCAAATGATTGGCAAGAACCTTCATTCTTTAATTTCATGATCTGTTGTTTAAGGTACAGTTTTTTAAAAGGGCAGTTAGTCATCTTTTATTTGCTAAGTACTATCGCTGTATTCAGCTAAATCAAAATAGAAATTTATAGAGCAATAAACTAAAATTTAAGTCTAATGGAGCAGCTTGAGGGTTTGTCCCTATTTTTGGTTGTTTGTAAGACAGAGAAAACTAAGGAAAATGAATCTTTATATAGTGTTTTTCTTTATTCTCTCATTGAGTCTTCTGAGACAGAACAGCCTTAAAATATCATGACATTTTAAAGGTGATAGTCCTTTCTGTTGTTACTTCAACAAAATGTATCTCCTGAAGCTTAGTTAATGAAAGAAGTTAATAACAACTCTGAAGCGGCTTTGTGATTGGATCCTATTCACATAACTGCAGCAGTCAAATGGAATCTGTTTGGCACTGATTGGGTACATTTTACTCATCTTTTATCAACAATTATTAGCAATTGAGATTAATGATGTATTTAAACAGGCTCTCAATTCTTGTAGGTATGTTCCATAGATTAGTTGACATAGAAAAACAGCTATATAGTAATAATTCTGTGTTTTGAACATTTTGTAAATGTTTTTCTACAATCATTTTTACAAGCTGCTTCAACTGTGAAGTAGCAGTGCTATCAAAATAGAGTGGAAGTGCTTCACGTCAAATGTCTCATAAAAAAGCAACCATTTTAGAATTTCATAATAAAATTAAAATACTTTATATTGAAACCGAGAAGGGTAATATGTTTTAAAAATGAAAATAAAATCATTTTGTGCTTTATCAATATGGAAAACATTTGTAATATTCTTTTGATTTCTTAAATTAGCATCATTCTTTTCCTCAGCTATGTGTGTTTATTACCCCTGAGAAATCACTGGGAAAAAAATTAAGTCTATTTTCTCCTTTATGGGTGGCTTTAAAGTTAGTGGAAGGTACACCCACTCATATTAGGGAGAAAATGCACCAAAAAGAGTATTTCTGTAAACTATCTTGGATCTTTAATTTAGCATAGACTGGATTTTTTAAGAGCATAAGCACTTGGGTTGCATGCCCTTTGAGGGAAGGTAGCTAAAAAAAAAAATTTAGTTCCCTGCTTCTCCTCTTTTTCATAAAATGTCGTTTTTGCTCACAGGGAGTGAGGCTATAAAAGCTGTACATGATTTTTCAGCATTGCTCTTCTCAAGAGGGTAAACTTATAGACAAGGTTAGAGAGAGAGAGGTGGACTTCATCATCAGTTGGCTTCTTAATGGGAAAAAAATGGTTCACAGTTGTCCAGAGGAAAAATAGGAGTGTCAGAAAACAGTCTTGTTCAGATTCTCTTTGAAAAGTATGACCCCTTGCTTCCTCAAATGTTTCTTTAGTTTTCTTGCTGACTTCTGCTTTTTGGCACTGTCCAGATTTCTTTCTTGATTATGTGGCAGTTAAGGACTTTAGAGATGACTGACATAAGCACTCACCTTAAACAGAGGTTTCACTAACCCTCTGACTTATGAACAGATGTCATAACTGTATATTATGACCTGTGGGTCACTATTACAATATGTGACATATGGTGAAAACGGACTAACTATAAAACATCCTTCAACTTTTGGTATATTATTATATTGGCTTCCTTATTGCTTCGTGTTGTGTCAGCACTTCTGTGACATTCCTTTGTATTATCCATGTTGTAATCATCTCTGATCCCCAAATTTGCACTAGGTAGCAACTAAAAAAAAAATACTTGTATGGAAAAGCATTTTTTTTGTGGGTGGGGAAGCATGGGAATGGCAGGTCAGTGTTCCTTTCATTGTTTTTTTTTATTCTGCTATGTATAATAATAAGTAATAAATAATAAATTTGGCTGTCTAAGCAAATATTACTTAAACTGAACAGGATTTGCTGTGGAATTCCTATTCTATAAGCTCTACTTATTCTGTTGTGTTTTGCAGTTTCATGGACACACAACTTCTTTTTAGTGTTATTGCTCTATCATTTTTAAGGTGAAATAAAACTAACTGCTTTGTCTATTTACTCTTGTATATGAATGCTCTTCTACTTATGATGGGGTTAACACCTAAACTACCGAACATTGTAGCTTATCCTAACCTAGTTTAAATGTGCTCAGAACACTTGCATTAACCTATAACTGGGCAAAACCATCTCGCAATGCAGTCCACTATAGAGTTTGGGTTGTTTGCCCTCATGATTGCATGACTAACTGGGAGTGGCAACTTGCAGTCATTGCCCAGCATTGGGAGAGAGTATCATACTGCATATCACCAGCGCAGAAAAAGATTAAAATTCAGAATTCCAAGTGTGGTTTCAACTGAATGTGAATTTCTGTTCCACCATCGAACATTTAAAAAAACTTAAGCTGAACCATTGTAAGTTGGGTTCTGGTATGTACTACGTTTATTTTGTTTAATTCTGAAGGTCAGTGATGTTGCAGTGCTTTATAATTTGTACATTCCTTTGTGTAATCAGTAGGACCTAGTGATCTGGATATCTGGATCAATTTCTACTAGTATCTTCTACTTCTCTGACTATTCCACTATAATATAATATAATAATGAAAAAGTTATTATAGAGGTACCATAATCCTTCCTGCATAGTCCCGGAACTTTTAAAAACCTAACTCATTTTTTTTTGCTTGCTTGCTAAAGCAAGAAATAGACTTCAACCAAATAGTGTTGAAGGTATGATGCCCTAGTATGAAAATAGCTTTATTTGAATTAATTTACTTGAAGGTAGTGAGGAGTATGACAGATGTTCTATTTTCGTTAGTTGTGAAGCAGTGCACATCACTGATATAGAAATTCAACATGGGTAGTTGGGTCTCAAAAGAAAAGAAACTGTACCTAATGTTGATATTAGAGAAGGTTCCTGGCATTGTAGAAAAATGTGCTCTGGTTTGAAGTCTCATGTGGTCCCATGTAATTGTTTCATTTCTCTGTGGCCTTTCCTCTCTGATACCACCAGTTCAACATCCTGTGATACAGACTAGTGAAACTAACTTATCTATTAGAGACATTTTGAAAGGTAATGATGAGCAGTGAAGAGTTCTTTGGAAACCTAAGGTATAGGATGAATGCTGATTAATACAGAGGTCTTAGGTTTATAAAAATAATTCCAAATGAGTTTGGGCTCATCATTTGCATTTATTCTTTACCTTTATAGCCTGGTGGCTGATGTGGTGGTCTTCAACTCAGTTTTTAATATGGAGTCATTTCTCACTTCTATTGGAAAATTTATGAAGCTGATTCCTGACCACAGACCCAGGGATCTGGAAAGCATCATCAGACCCAAATGTCAAGTTATTTACTTTCCCATCAGGTTTCCTGATGTGAGCAGGTCAGTATGTTTGACTCTTTTCTCAATATTGTGTCATAAATTATTCCCCAAATGTATAGAAATTGGTGTTCTTGCCAGTTTTAACTTTCTAGTGTGAGCATGATTCACTAGAGAATTGAGTTCTATTTCACCATGCTGTGATTTACAAAGATTTTAAATAATCATGTGTCTAACTAGTCACTGAATAGTTAGTTCAGATATTGAGTTCTTCCTTTCTTTTCTTTTGTTTATTTGTTTGCCAAAGCAAGCTGCTTTGGCTTTTCACACTCACTGTTCTTTTTTTTGTTTGTTTGTTTTGTTTTGTTACAGAAGTCATTGTCAAGTATATTTCTCAACCTATGTGACTTATACCCATTGGTTTGTATGTATAATAGTAACTGTTCTACGTAAGTCAGTGTTAAGTCTCACTGTCTGGATGACTTTCATTTCCCATGTCGTTTTCTTCTGTTTTTACTTCTTTCATTTTTTATTACTTATATTATCTTAATAAAGAGTTAGGTCTTATATATTGGGTTGCAAATGTACTTAATTGCCATTTTTCTTTCTCAGTTACTAAGGACATTTTTTATTACCCTTGTTTCTGGGCTCACTCTGAATTAGCAATGGATGATGTGACTCAAAGGGAACATCCTGGAATTCCTTTTCACTTTTGATTAAACCTAGCAAAACTGTTTTTACTACCACCAGAAATATTTCTCCCTTGTGAATAGAAAGTTTACTTCAGTGGGACTCACACTAGCTGGGGATGCTGCTGTTTTCTAACTGACTGCCTCCTAAAAAGAGTTCAAGAACAGCTGTTTCTTCCCCATTCCTGAAATGAAGGCAGGAAATGATTTAACATCCATAGGTGTTATGTAGAAGGTCAGCATTAGTCACTGTGCTCTACCCTTACTGTGTTCACTCAGATTTTGCTGTAGGGACAGTAGTCCTCATCTGTACCACTATCGCTGATTTATTTGAGTGTCTTATTTGTTAATATTTCACTGAAGAAAAATCTGCCCATACCAAATCAAGTTAGCGAGTCATAACATTTAAGTTAGACCATTTTGCCCAGTCTTTATTTTTATGGAGTGCAGAAAACAGAGACCCAGAGAAGTAGAAACGGGCTTGTACCCACCCTGTCATTGTGACAGACTGGTTGAAAGTTTAGGCCTCATGACTTTTGATTCAAATTTCTATTTACTGTTCAAGCCTCCTGTCATTATAGGTCATTTGTCAGAAACATCTAATGATTTATTTGCTATTTTCAAAACTATAAGGCCAAGTGGAACCAAGATCACAATTTTCATATATACATGTATATAATTATGTAAATTATATATACTATATATTTGTAGGCATATAATTTTTTAATGTATGATGAAACAGTTTTAACTTTTGAAAAATGTAATTGTTATACTTTTAGGTCTGTGATTAACTAGAACACATTTACATATCTGAATTTTTTAAAAATGAACCTTATACTTTGACATAAGCTTAAAGTTCTTTTATATAACATGCAGGCAAAGTGTACATTTTTAAGAAAGTAGGTGACTGTAGCTTATCTTAATTACTACTGCTATAGAGTTCCAAATAAATAATGTTTTAAAATTCATTTGCATATAATAGGTTTCTACAACATCATATATTTAATATACCTGTGGCAGTCGAATAGTTTATTAATTTGGACCATGTTACCATAAAGGAATCTAGCTAAGTAGAAGAAGGTTAAGAAATATTGTGACCAAGATAACATTCATAAGCAAGGTCTTAGCCCAGAGTGTTATCTGAATTATTTTCAGATGGTAATTTGCTTTATACAACCCAAACTCATATAGTGTAAGTAAGTGATTATCTGCATGAATGACAATCATTCTAATGCCTGCAGTTTTAAAATCGTATTATTTTGTCGAGATGTTGAAAAATATTTATTAATTCCAAAGGCAGAATAACCAAGGTGATTAAAAAAATTTTTTTGAATGCTTATATCTTTCTCCCTATTTAGATATTATTTGGTCATGGCAAAAATGAATCTAAGTAAAAGCAAAGCAGAAGATATAGTTAAATTATTAATCTATAACATGATATGATATAGTGTAATATAATAGATATTAACCTGGGGGAAAGCCATATTTCCAGCAAAATAAGTGAGGATTTATAGAGGTGGTATCTGTTAAAAGTCAGAACTTGTCTATTGCATAGGCATTCAGTAATATTCAACTTGTGACACAGCTGCTACCTCTTGCTCTCTTTACCCATCCCTTGCCTCATTGCCAAAGACCAGAAAAATAGTACCAAGAAAGAATATTCTTTGAAAATATTTTACTATCTGTATTGAATGATTGGGATGGAAAAGCTCCCAAACACGGTAGTTACATATACATATACTTGAGTCTTGACCACCACTTACTAGTTCTGTGACCTGTAGCAGTGGAATGATCTTGAGCTTAGGTTTTTTAATGGTTATGATTAAACCACCTCATAAGGATGATGTAGCGATTAAATGAAATAATGCATGGCAAATGCCTAGCATATAGTATACCCCCTCCAGCAAAAGATTATTTTATCTTATTCACCTCTCTATTCCCATTAACTTATAACCTACCATATTTATTGCCACCTGAATACAGAGGACTGTCTGACTTTACACCTCCCTCCTTCCCTTAATCAACACTTGAAAATAGAGAACTACTCTGCAGAAGGATCAGTCTAATAAAATAAAGAGTTTGGTTTACTTATTTTCTTTATCACCCAGAGTCAAGCAATCCTTTGGCCTCACCAGACCCTACCATCCATTGATTGAGCTAACTTCTTGGTTTCACTTTTGTCTCATTTCCTCTTTCTTTGTCCAGGTTAATTTTCTTGCTCCATTGTTATATTTATTATATTGCATATGTTCCCGAGTATTTTATACCTTTTGCTTCATCTCTGATTGCCAAAACTCCTGACCTACTTAAATCTATTTGTTTACCTGTTCTCTACCCACACTCATGGGACTGAACGTGACTGGAGAAAACCATCCAACCATATTTATTAGCATATTCTAACTTCATGGCATCTAAATTCAGATGGGCCCTTTGAGCTACTTGAATACTTTCCTCTTCTAGATTATTACTCATGCCTTCTCCTTTTTGGTGGGGGACACTCCCATGTACAATCTTCTGTCTTCATTCTCAGCAGATGACTAAGAAAATAGAAGCAATTGCAAGATAACTTTTATACAGTGACACTACCACATCTACCCAGTTATGTGTCTCTGGGTACGTTCTCTATTTTCATACCTGTTACTATGGATGAACTGACCTTGCTTCTAAGGCTTCATTTCCACTTCTTTCCCAGAGCCCATCCTTCTTACATACTCAAAGACTATTGTACTAGCTATTTTTCCTTCTCTATACTGCATCATTAGTCTTCCTTTCTTCTGAATCATTCCTAATTTCCTTTCTTCTGGATCATTCCTATTAGCATACAAAAAATACTATTATTTCTTATGTCTTTAAAAAATTCTCTTGTTTCCACTTCTCCCTTCTAGTACTGCTTCATTTCTCTCCTCTTAGTAGCAAAACCTCTTAAGAGAGTTGTTTATGCTTGTTGCATAACAAATTTAATTTAACAACTCCTGTTCTCTCTTAAAGCTGTTCCACTGAAACTGTTTTTGTCAAGGTCACCAATGACTTCCATGCCTCTAAATTCTATGGTCAGCTCTCAGTACTCATCTGCTTAACATAGCCGCATTTGACACACCATGATGCATTCTTCAGTTGGCCTCTAGGACACATAGTCCCCTGATTTTCACACAGACTGCTGCTTCTTAGGCTGCTTTGCGATTTCTCATCATCTTCCTGACCTCTTAACATTGGAACCACTTTGGCACTCTTGACACTTAAGTGGTTGATGGAAAAAGTGTCTAACATTGAAGTGTGAAGAAAAAATAAAGTAAGGAGGTCAACAATGAGATAATTATCCTGTGGAACAAAGGGAAGAGAGTTTTAAGATAATCAGTAGTGAATTCAGAGCAGTGAAGTTAAGTATGGCGATGACTAAAGAGTATTCTTGAATTAGACAATTAAAGGGTCACTGGTACCCCATCCAGCATTCTGTGAAGTCACAGAAAAGGTTCATGTGTATGCTGTATGCTGATAGCCAGAGAAACTTTGAATTCAAGTCTGGATGAGATATCTCTCAGTCTCTTTCTTTTCTTTCTCTCTGCCTGTCGCACACACACGTCGCACACACACACACACACACACCCCACCTCTCATTTTATGGATGGCCCAGAGAATTTGTGTGTCTTCTGGCAACCACAAAGCTAGATATAGGCAGAACATAAACTAGAACTCATATCTCAAAATCTCCATCGAGTGCTCAGCTCCACTTACTGTAAATGCAGTTTTGAGGTCTTGATTATCTGATTTTTCAGCTGACAGCAGATTAGCAGCATCAAATTGGGGGTGTGATAAAGGCAGACTCACTGACAGCAGTAGAAAATGACAGCTGACTGACAGCTTGACAACAAGGGAGGAGAGAGATAACTATTTTGAAAAAAATATATGGGAAGTGAAAAAACTTAGCAGCCTAGAGCCATTCTATGGCAGGGCAGGCTAGTCTGCACATCAAATAACCCCTGCAGACATTTCTCCATGATTGTATGACTTGTACATCAAAAGGATGACTGTGATTTATTAAGTGAGATTAAATGGTAACCAGTAAGTTTTATTTTAAGTATGTAGGAAAATGCATAACCCACTTTTGGCAGAAATTATGAATGACAGCAAGTGGAGGTAAATGTTATATCTTACTATAAGATGTACAGGAGTTGTGGTCACCTAAAGGAAGACAGTAAACAATTGAAGCCTTTTTTTGTGCAGTTGTAATATCCTGAAGTTTTAGATGACCAGAGGGCTTTCAGTAAGCTATCTTTTTTACATCTCCCCGATTAAAGCTTTGCCATAAACCAAATCTCTCTTTTCTGCTGAATGGCAGACACTGGCTCCTTTGGTACTAAAGGCTTCTAGGCCTGCCAGATGATTGGTGATCATCAAAGCAGATTTTGCAGTATTGATACCGGAAGATAAATATGATCTTGATACATGGTGAGATGAGACTCGCTACTGGAATATATTGCAGCCGAAGATTATTCTGTGTTAAAGATATATAGATTAGATTGAAAATTAAGGCATTTTACTGTGTGTTTCAAGAAAGCACATTTCACAGGGAACTCCATGGTGCTGATGATTCTATAGTGGAGAAAAAAAAGAAAGGAGCCCTGGGCCTGCTGAGCTACATGCTAGAAGCAGCCAATATATTCCTACTCTTGATCATGTAATTGTCATAGAGGCAATGCCTAGCAAAGTAGGGAAATGTTAAAGATCCAGTTCTTTGTGTAAGTCTGTCTTATGAAATCAAAATATCTGAAGAATTTGTTCCTTGCTTTTTGACAGTGTTGTCATCAGAAGAAGACCTAACCATAGTAACTACCCTTATTGATTCTTATTTTATGCCTTGCATTGTAGCTAAGCATATTATACATAATTTAGAATTTTATCTTTAAGTCTAATAAAAGATGTTATCCATTTATAGGGGAAGAAACTTAGGCATAGAGAATATAAGTAGTTTTTTGTCCATAGTCACTCATAAAGATAGTAAAGGTGAAACTAGAAGTCAAACACTTTAATACTGTTTTAGAATGCAAACTCTTAACAGTCTTGGTATACTTTCTCTCTCACAAAGAGAAACTCTGGTCCCTAGTACTTGACTTTGCAGTGAAGAACAAATGATTAGAAAGGTTGAATGAAAGTTACTATGTCATGGTAATGTTATAAAAGAAAGGACTCCAGGCTTTAGAAAGCAGACTTTTAAAGGTTAAAGTTCTGAAAAAGAAGTTATTGCAAGTAAAAAAAAAAGGTGTTACTGCAAGAGGACTGAGTGTGTGTGTGTGTGTGTGTGTGTGTGTGTGTGTGTGTGTTGCCCATGATGGAGTACAGTAGCTCAATCAAGGCTCATTGCAGTATTGACTTCCTGGGCTCAGGATATCATTTTGCCTCAGCCTCCCAAGTAACTTGAGTTATAGGCATGCATCACCAAGCCCAGCAAATTTTTTGTTTTTTTTTGTAAAGGTGAGGTCCTAATCAGCATCCATCTTCTTTCATCTGTCTCCACTCCAAGACTCCATACTGAAATGGTATCCATGATTTTCATATCACTAGAATATCCTCACTTCTGACAAATTGGATCATATGAGAATGTAGTGTAGAAGTACACCAAATTACAAAGTGGCATCCCTTATCCTTGAAAAAGATCATGTTTTCCCAAGGAATTCCATCAGGGAGCCATGAATAGAGTTTATCAAAGTGGATATCATCTTCAAATAATATTCACTTGGATTAAAGGTGAAGAGAAACAAATTCTCAGGCTGTCAAGGCTGATACTTTTATATATTTATCACTTATCTGCCTTCTCTGTCCCATTATATTATGAAAAAAGAGTTTAAATTTTTTCATTATGGTTGCACATAATTAATGTAAAAAGATCAAATGTATATATTCCCTATGGAGACCTTAAAAAAATCACCCACTTACTTATTTTTTAATGAGGAGATGACTTGATGCTGTATCCTTAGGAGTTTAAGTTTGGACTTTGAGCAAATTGAAGTGAGTATACTTTAGACTGAGAAATATATGCCATATCTGGGTTTCAGGTCCAATTCAGTTCCTCAGAGAACATCCAATATCAACATTGTTGTAATCATTAGGACAGAGCTTTATATATTTCTGTGATATTTCACTGTCTGTTTCCCACCATATTGGATTGTCAGAATTGCTGCAGAGTAAAACAAGCGTGGATTTTACCTGAGACTTTCCTCAATTTATAGTAGATTTGATATCCCTGGAATAGGGATTATATAAAGAATATCTCTGCTCTCCTACCTCCTACATTTTTAAAAGCAAAGGAGAGAAGGAAAAGATGTTGGTCATTTGGGGGTAATCTTGTTTATTAAAACCTTAAGAATTTCTCTGCACATTTCTCTCCATCATTTCTATGTAGCTAAAATGTGAAGCCAAAACAGAGGTTTATGGACTTTGCCTAACTAATTTAGAAACAAAAATAGGGAATTTTAAAAACAGTGTGAAAACTTTAAATGAAAACTCCCAGGATGTGCAAACAAAGGCAAGGAGCCTAAGGGCTTTTTGAAGAATTCTTATTAAAGAAAACACTATTTTACATTGCAAAGCAGATGTGTCAGAAAACAACAGCAGATTTGTAATTTGAGAATTTGTGGATTGATAGGACAGAAGGCAGCCCCCATGGCTCCCCACCGAAAACTTTTTGTTTTCTGCCATCAAGAGTTCTGCTTTTGGGAGGTTGCCAGAAAACACCTTAATCTTCTTACCACATGTGGTCGTATTTCTCAGACATTTTGAGAAAGTATTAGTGTTAAGACATACTAGTGAAACTACTGCTTTTTCTCTGTGAAATAATGAAGTGGGCATTGTCTTTTTGACTATTAATCTATACCTAAAGTATAAGTTCTAGACTTTTGATTTTACAAATTTACAAAGTTTTTATTTTACAAACTTAAATATATCCATATTTGTTAACAATTATTTTGCCTCTTCAAAATGAATACAAAAAAGTTTTCTTTGAATGTGAATGTCATTTTAAAAAATGTATAGAATCATTGTATAAAACAAAACCTTTGGATAAATTATTCCAATGTGTAATACCACTCACTGTCAATAAATCTCCTTTATATCTAATACTAATATTTCATACTGTGTTAGATCATAACCATCTTCCTCCTAACTATCCTTTTAAGAGCAGAGACTGGTTGTCAGTATACACACACATATGCACACACACACATACACAGACACATGTATATATGCATTTTTGGTCTGAAGTTATATAGTACTCTTGTTTACTTAAAATGTATTTTTATATGAAATTATCATCCATGTTATTGCCTGATACAGTAGTTAGATTTCTACTCTCCTCAATTTAGTAATTACCTCACCAAAAAGGAGTGTTCTGGATTTAGCAGCAATGCCCAAAACTGTGGTTTTCACTATAGGGTGATTTCTCCCTGCTCTCCTCACATATAGAGAACATTTACTTGATTTTAGACCACAGACTTAATGACCATTTTTTTCTTAAGTTCTTGTAGTCCTGCCCAAAGAAATCTGTGAGGTAAGAAACAAAGGCCATAGATCGTGTAGAGAAATAACTATAATTCATAGAACATACTCAGCTAAGAGCATTAGCCCTTAAGGGAGTCATGGAGCAGGGATAATACCAAGTGGGGATGAATGTCATTCACAAACTCAAACCACATTAGAGAGGAATCAGCAAAAAAGTCTACCTGGGCTTTTTCCCTCATCAAGCTCAGAGGATATCATCACTGACTTCCTGTCACAGTGACTGGTCATCAGTGTAGGCTCGTCAATGCAAGAACAAGTTATGTAATCTACTCACTAAATGAGGACTATATACAGTGCATGTTACGAAGATTGCAAGTATATACTTTGAATGATTAAGCTTTGGTTATCTTTTAAAAAGTCATTTATTCCAGCCATTCTATTTTTGGTAATGCTGAATTAAAAGACATTAAGTCAGGAGTACAGTATACAGGGATTCCAGTTTGCATTCCGCCACTTACTGCCACTGTTCAGCCTACAGCAAATCACTGAACCTCCCAGAGCTTCAGTTTCCCCATTTTTAAATTTTGACTGAGCACAGCACCTATAACCTAATAAATTTTCAGTAAATTTTAGTGGCTTTATTAATACTCTTATCATCACGTTTTGGTTATCTGTTGAGAGACTTTTTGGCAGGCTTATCCAATTCAACATGATTCCAACATCAAAAGTAAGGAGGAACAAAATTCTGGAAACTGTAGTAATTTTGCAGACCACCCGAGGATCTAAGGTTTACCAGTAATTAAGGTAAACAAATAAAAGGTAGAGATTGTCATATATTCCACCAATCCACAGAACAGCAGCCAAAAGATATAACTTAGCAGTGTGAGTACTGTGCCACATGACAGGAAAATTCATATGTACTGCTGTGACATGTTACTGGCACCTGGCACCTATAAGATGCATACATTCCACAATGGTGGTAAGTGATGGTGAATGGAATAATCAATACAGAGGCAATTTTAGTTGTTTAGTGTCATATTTAAGACTGCTGGGAAATGTTCGAGAAAGTTTTTCATTACAAAATTAATTTGGAGCATATCATTAAACAGTAAGCTATCACAATGATCTCTTACCTAGAGTGGCTCATTCCCTAAGAATTTCCAGATAAAATATTTTGGTATATAGAAAATTATTTTAAAATATGTCTCAGAGTAATTAGATGCTATAAAATATATTTAATAGTAGTTTAATTCTTTGAGATTTAACATATACCGTTGTTCACACAACATCTATTGAAAGCTTGCTGTTTGTGTGGTAAATCTAAGATATTCTGGGGGTATAAGGATAAATAACACAGGGTCTTTAATCTTTTTTTTTTTTTTTTTGAGTTGGAGTTTTACTCTGTTGCTCAGGCCAGAGTGCAGTGGCACGCTCAAGTTCCCTCCAGCGTCGACCTGCTGGGCTCCGGCAGTCCTTCCACCTCAGCCTTCCAAGTAGCTGGAACTACATGCATGCTACCACGCCCGGCTAATTTTTGATGTATTGTAGACAAGAGATCTCTCTAAGTTCCCCGGGCTGGTCTCGAACCCGCGGGCTCAGGCAATCCACTCGCCTCAGCCTCCCAAAGTGCTGGGATTACAGGCTGAGCCACCGAGCCCAGCCAGTATCTTTAATCTTAAGGTTAAGAACTTTATAGGAATGATAGACATACTCAGGTGACTTTAAATACAAGATAGGAAAAAAAAAAAAAACGGTGTGCTTTTTGTGGCATTCGAGCTGGGCATTAATGACTAAGCTTTGGGCATGATCATAATGGCTATCGTTTATTGAGTATCTTCTCTAGACTTGCACTTTATGCACATTGCTTCTCATCTTTACCAAACCCCTACAAGCTTGGTACTGTTATCATTTTGCAAGTGAGAAAACAGGTTCAGAAGGTTAAGTTTGCCTAAAATTGTATAGCTACCCAAACTGTCCAGTTCCAATATGTGCTTACTATTAAGGAGAGGGGATGAGTTAGAGTGAATAAAAGGTTTCCTGTGCTAGCTAAGTGTTCTAGTGTATCTGCTAGCATTATTATGAAAGTCTGTGTTGGGCTTCAGTGAGATTATTTTTGGAGATTCTTATGATGTGTTTGTCCATTTCTTGATGGGTGATTTACAAGCACTGCCACACCAGCTGAGTGTTCAGCAGTTTTTGACCAAAAAAGGGCATGACTCCTATACCCCACCCTCCCTATTCACCCAGTCTAGCTCTGAACACCTTGGTTTTGTTTCCCTGATGAAAAAAAAATCCTCAAAGGGAAACATTTTGCTGATGTGGAAGAGATGAAACAAACAAACAAGCAAACAAAATGGCAATACTAAAAGGCATCAAAACTGATGGGTCAAAAACTTTTTGAACAATGAACAAAGTGTCTCAATAGGTGAATTGCATCAAATGGAGAGTACTTTGAAGGTGACTGAAGTTTAGACATATAAGAATAAATACACAATTTTTTATAAATAAACTCTGGTTTTATTTGGGTTATGTCTTATATTTCTCATTTGAAATTCAATCCTCAGTCCAATGCTTTTTGTTTCTATCATCTAACTGTGAGTTCATGAGTGTGGCTGGCAACTCTAAATTTATTTACATGTAGAGAGTTGATTTATCTGTTTTAGACACCTCATTCAAACCCCGTGCAAATCTGTTTTTTATTAAGTATCTACTGCCATCCTGAAGAGGCCAAGTGATTCTATGGGCAGGAGGTAGATCTATTCACTACATTTCACTTTTATAATACCACAACTTGTTATATCAAATCCTTAAGTGCATCTTATAAGTATTTTCCACTAATTGAAGAGTGAGCTTCTGTCTCAAGATGTGAGAATAGATTTTGAAAGGACATAAGCAAGAGACAATGGGGAGTAGAATAGTCAGGATTCAGTGATAAATTCTGTTGAGAACAGAAGACAAAGGAATGAGTGAATTCAAAAAAATAAGTCTAAAAAATTATTTTATTATTAACTGGAATTGGCGAATCAGATTAAAATGTCAACCATATTTTCACTTTAGACGAGTTAATTTTGTTTTCAGTTTTAGGATATTAATTTTTTTTCTTACAAAAAATAAATTGAATCAGAACTTTCCAGCACTGGAAGGGTACCTCAGAAATAAAAACTTCAGAAATCTCCTTGTGCAATTCCTTCATCTTATGGCTAGAGAAATTGCAGTAGAGAGGTTTTTACCCAAGATCTTTGGAGCACTATACCAGCAGAATCAGAATTTTGAAACCAGGTGAAAAACACCATTAGATTGTTAGAAATGTGAAACCAGGATTATTCATAGTATTAGTAATTAGTAGGATAGAATTAACCAGCATTGTCAAAATAGATCGATTTCCCCAGAAAGAGCTGGTACTCAGAAATTTCTTAGAAGAATCTCAAATATTTCCGTTGAATCACAACTTGTGGCTATTTTTCCCTGAAAATATCTAGTTCTCTTACCTGTAACTCATTTTGAGATGAAAATGTCCATGACTCAACCAACTCTATTTGCTTATAACATATTTTGTTCTTCTGGTGAACACTCGTCTACTCACATAAAACTTATTCTAAAGTGAAGAATAGGAATTTCCAGCATCTGAAACTCAGAACCTGAAAGTTATTTTCTCATCTCCATTTTCTGGGACTTGGTATTGCAAATCCTGAGTGAAGTAATATTATTAACTTTTTAAATGATTTCTCTTTGCAGGTTTTGTATAAATATTTTACCCTTTATGATTAAAACATTTTCTTAAGTTCTTCCTCCATGACTACCTCTAGAGTTTATTTAAAATTTCCGTTGTGGGATGACTTTGGTGATGTGCCTGCTCTTTCTCTTCCTGTAACTATCAGGTGAATTCCTCTTTCAGTCTATGAGTCCTGTTTGGATAACTGGCTGACATCGTTAGGTGTGGGCTGATATTCTGGTTAGTTCAGAGGATATGGCAGTGTTGGAAGATACGGAGTTTCATGTGTTACAGGAAGATCTGTGGTGCAGAGGAAAGAACATAAATGTAGGAGTCAGACCTGGGTTCTGGTCTTGGCTCTGGTACTGTCCAGATGTGCATCTTGGTCAAATTATGTCACCTTTTCAGACCCTTAATTTCCCTAACATTAAATCCTGGGGGTCAAACGAGGATCATGTGGTTGAGAACATAGTGAAGTGTTTCACACTGGGCAAGGCATGTACTCCTTTCACATCTCCCTGCCTTTCTCCTGTATGAGAGCATACCTACTACTCTGTTACACTTTATCAACTTGAGTTGCCACCCACAGGCATCTGAACTGACCTCTTTGTGTTCTTACTTAATTTCTGATGCTTTGAGGGATCATTAAAGCATATAGACTGAATTTGCTCTTGTGTGGATAATCCACATACACTATAATGTTGAGTTGGTGTTTTTTTTCCATCTCTTCTATGATGACTAACTTCATTCACTTAGATCCTTGAGTGACATCATTTTGTTCAACATTGTTTTGTTATAAAGTTGATGAGATAAAAATTAGTTTTGTTATATATTTCACTTAAGTTGCAGTTTCCAAGAGCCTATTGATGATGTTAAACTGAGGACTTACTATATAATGATATGTATCCTCTCAAATACTGTGATTGCTGTTTCCCTCTTAAATAAAAACCACAATCATAGCCAAGTTGGTAAAACATAGCCCAAATTAGTGGTTTTCTCTGTAGAGTGTACATCATAACCACCCAGGGAGCCGTAAAACAAAAAACAAAAAAAAACCCTGACGTCCAAATGGATTAAACCAGAGTCTCTGGGGTTGGGACTAGGTATTGGCCCTTTTTTAAGGTTCCCCAGGTTACTCCACTTGAAGCCAAGGTTGAGAACCACTGACCAAAAGCATCTCTACCAAATAACAATTGATGGAAGGTTCACATACTTGCGCAGTATCCTCTCCTGGTTCCAGCATGAAACCCTTTGCAGTATTGCCACAGTTATGTTCCTCTCTGCAAGTATCCTCAGGCAATCTATAGTAAAAAAAAATTGTATGTCTCAAAAAAAAAAAAAGAATTTGTATAATGTTCTGGCTATCTTGATGAAAAATAAGAAAATGTTAAAAATTGTATTTATCCTTGATCTCTTTCTCCATACGTGTTGGCATTCCTCCATTTCCCATTGACTTAACGTTCAATTTTTCTCTTCACTGTTTTTCTTGGGTGACATTGGGAATTTTTACCATCTGATGAAAGCAGATGTATTTTCAAATAAAAATGTCTTAAGCATTTGTTCTTCCTACTATTCCTTTCTTTGGCAGAATATTCATATAGTTGATAAATAGTTTGCTTTCTTTAAATACCTTTTCATATAATCTTTGTAGCATGTTTTATGGGTATTTTAACCTAGTTTTATGGTTTTTCATGAAATAAGGTATTTTCTAAATATGTTATGCTGAATTTAACTGAAATAGGCAGTTGTACTCTATGTCTTTAAAATGATGATGATATCTTACATTTTAGGGTAACACTTTTATCCTGAAAGATTCCAAAGTGCACTGAGAATGGATACAAATTATACAGTGCAGCACAGTCACCCTTGTAGAGTGAAGCATGGCAGCTGTTTAACAGCTCATCGCAACACTACATAGCAGGTTAGGGTAGAAAGTGAAGAATAATACTGGATTCACTTGAAAAAATTGCTAGGAGGGGTGAGGTAAGCAGAATGTAATTACCTAAGTTGGAACTTATCCAGGACATAAGGCTAACACATCCAGTCTTAGAAAAGAAAACTCTCATTCCTTAATAATCATGTACTTGCTTTCTACGTAACTGATATATAAGGGTGCTTCTAGCCTCTTTAGACCATCAATGTATGCTCCAACAGTGTTCCAAATGAGACTTAAAAAGAAAAAAAAAACCTTCTTTTTAAAAATCCACATGTTCATACTAACAGAGGGATGATAGATAGGTTTCTATTTGCATGCCAGTTTTGACTCTTAATGGCTCTTTGGAGCTTATTGAAGATTCTAAGGCTGTGTCAGGATTAAACAAGAATATCATGATAGATTATTAATGTCTGCCAAGGGGATGGGAAAAGTAATGCTTACACCTGTGCCATATTTTCCAGCACTAAGGCTTAGCTGCTACTCTTCTGGGATGAATTATCTAATGGGGTATAATACCCCAGAGATAATGAAAGAAAAATCTCAATGCAAAAAAAAAAAAAAAAAAAAAATGTGCTGCAAAGAAAGCAGATTGGATTCAGGTTGGGTTTTCATTTGGGAAAATAAACAAATCAGCATCTGAGGGAAGCAAATCAGAATTAAGTTTAGGAACACAAGGTAACAGAAACAAGATACTAAATCAAGGTGAGAACTGAAAACCAGTATTTGGTTCGTTTGAGGAATATTTGGAACATAGGACAGGGCCCTGACTCTGTAGCCAGCACCAGGGATAGCTCCCAGTGGTGGTGGCTTCTTCAATCTTCAGTTCTTTCCCATTTAGCCCTGCCCCTCAGTCTGGTGCTCTCAGCTCTGTGGCTTAGTAATGCCTATAAAAATCAGGGAAATGGACCCTTTCATCCTATTAATGTTAATATTAGGAGTAAGTTTATAAGTGAGGTACTGTAAAATTCATTTTAGATATCTTATTTAGTTCGCATAACCTTATATGTTAGATATTATAACTCACATTTGCATATGAGAAGATGAAATTAATTTGCCTCTAGTCACATTTTAAATGGATGGCAGCACCATAAGTCAAACTTTGATCTGTCTGGCTTCAAAGCTTGTGTTCTTAATAACTTTACCACAAAGTTACATGAGAATGAGGTCATTGGTGTGGCACTTGCTTTTATAAAGCAGAGTGGCTAAAGGGGCATTCTGGGGTCTTAGAACATAGTTAAGAAGGGAATTTAGACTGTCTCTTGTAACAGGATGGAGTATAGATAATTTGTATGTTCTTCTATGCTCCAGAATCATTACAGATAGAGTTGTTAGAACTTGTAGACAGTTTTTATGAGCCTTTCTTTTGGCAGAATGGAAGTTATTGAGCAGAAAACTCATGTGTCAGCTTGTTTAAAGAGAATTCCTACATTCCTATGAAATGGTCGAAGTGACCTCTGAGTTACTTTAAACTCTGTGATATTTAATTCTGGACCCTGTATCTCTGTTGTATTCTCTATTTTCTTTTTCCCTACTACACACTGATATGAATGGCTATAAAAGACCTCACATTCTGATTTAGATAATATGGAACCATAAGGCTGCTTTTTAAAAGACCATGCATCTAGTGTGTAAAACAAGAACTTAAAAATTATGGGTCATTTCTACCTATACTGCTGTGTTCTAACTCTTCTGGGCAGTTGGTTTTATTTATATTCTTATGAATTTCCAAGGACAAATTCTAAACCAAAAAGGTCAGTTGTCCTACTTAAAACAGACCTTGTCAAAGGAGTCCACTAAAGCTATAAATAGGATGATAAAATTGTCTTCATTTGATGATAAGCCATGTAGAAAAAACAAACTTTATTTAGTTGTTTGCATTGTAAAATAATATTAATACTTATATAATAGAAATGAAAATTCAATTTTATACCTGAGAGTCTTGTAATTCAAGTTTCTGCCTGAAGCACACTCAGTTGTTCAGGTTATAAAATTCCTAAAAAAGACTTTTAGTGGAAAAATTGCCAGACCTTTAATCATAGTAATGCTACTTTGTCACTTTGAAAGACTATACAAGTTATTGTCTATTACTGTATCTTTATGATAGAAAAAATAATGTTCTAAGAACAATATGATAATATGATTGGGAAAATATAGGAGGCATACAGAAAATAGCAGGGCATTGTTTTCCAGAAAACATCTTTTCTATGACTTGTAGTTAGGCTGTAATAATAGAGTGTCAAAAATCTACTTATCTGACTTTAAAATATTTGTAATCTTAAGATTTTTTAAAAGTAATCTAATAATTTATATGGTAGATAAAATGATATATAAATAATTTATCAGGCAGGTCATATTTGTCTTCCTTTTAAAGGATACTATCCATGAGTGGTATGTGTGTGTGAGAATGTGAGTGTGTGTGAATACGCATGTACCATCATTTTTGGTGGGGCAATTCTATTGCCTTTCACACTGGGCATGCAACCCGAGCTGCATATTAGACATGTGTGGAACTTTAAAAAATTCTTATGCTCATGCAGTGCCCCACACCAAGTAAATCTAAATTTCTGAGGATAAAACCAAGATATCAGTACATTTTTAAGCTTCTCAGGTTGAAAACCTGATAAAATATATGAATGAATACTTGCAGGCAGTTGCATGAAAGAGATGTTTGAAAATTTTCATTCTCCTAATAGGGAAGAGTTTTTTGGAGGGTGGTGGAAGGTTGCTTATTGAAATATGGTGATCTGATGGATCATAATACTAAATAAATTATGGACTGTAATAGAATTTCATTTAGTATTCTTTCAGTTAGCAGTGACTTAAGTGAAACACCTAAAGAAAGATATAAAACACCCACAATTCACCTGACCACTTGTGCAGTTTTTATTCTTGACTCCAGCTGCTAGTGAACTTATGACCTGAATCTTAATGATTAATAGCTCTTAAAATATTTTCTTAGCTAGTATAACTTCAATAGCAATACTTTTTCTTCTAATGTCTTACCCTTATAAAATAGCGCTAAACTATTTTTCTCAATAAATTCTACTGACACATGGTCTCACAGATTAATTATAAATTGCATAGAAGTACTGCCCTTTGTCAGTTTTAAATATGTAGCTTTATCTTCTCTTTCTCCTTGTCTTACCAAGCTAAATGGAATTAGGAGCTTAAAAAAACCCGATTTACATGGAATCTATTTCTATTCTCTTATTTAAAACAATAGTGTCATTAATTTTAATTTTAGGCTCTTTGGCTTCTCTACTATTTTCATTATTGTTATAATTTAAAATGAATCATCTCTATTTTTACAAACCCCTTTAATTCACAACACTTTATAAACACCTTTTTAGGGAATAGCTTTCCTCAAATGCTGTTATTTTTTACCTGGTGGGCTCTTCATAAATTGAATTGAGAATACTAAGTAACTTTTTCTTTTATTCATTTTTTTTTTAAAGGAGAAGATGAAGGAGTATGGGTATCAAAAGGGACTTAGACAACCACAGAAATAAATGTTGGGCTGCTTTGACATTGGTACTTTAAAATACCCCAAGGCAGATGGAAAGAGTAACTTTAGGGTTTAGACCATTTATCACTGAAATTATAATGCTGGCCCAGCTCTGCAAATATTTCCTTACAGGGTTTCATAGACATTTCACAATAAATGTCTTTTGTTAAAATGGTCTTAGGTCCTATAAAGCAGAGTCTGTATACCAGGAGGAATTCTTTTGCAGTTATTTAATAGTGTTCCTTTCACCGTGCCTTCCTTGTCCATACTTTTTGCTCCAATTGCAATGCTGGTATCTTTGACTAGAGGGTAGAGACAGCTAACACTGAGTCTTAGTTATTTCCTCTAAATGATTGAAAGAAAAAAATATGGCCTTTGAGGGTTATATTTAAGTGTGGGAGCTATTATTACTGAGATGTTGACCTAGTTACTCATTGTAAGAGGGCAAAGTAGGATCAGCAAATGCGGAGAAGCTGAATTGATTGGATGTAACAAAGACCTTGACTGTAGTCCTGATCAAACACTATTGTAATCAATAAGGGCAGAGACAATTGTATAATTTTGTGGTTTAGGCAGCTCTTGAAAAGGTACGATTTAAGAGGTAGCTAAGAAGACTCAAACTCTCCTCTGAACATCTCTCTAATACTTCCTGAAGTTTTGCCACCAACGAAAGAAGCAGTTCTTACCAGAATCCTTGTTTGGAGTTACAGGTTGCTGTAAACCCCTTAAGGTTGTATATAAAATATCATGGGAATGTGCACATCTGCATGTTTTTTGAGAAGATTCATAGCTCTCATCAGAACTTTTTGTATCCATAAAGATTCTTCTAAAAAACAGATGGCTATCTTATAGTTTTAGTTTATAATATAATGTGAATTTGATCAAAGTGATTTTCTTCTGGAGATCTTACTGAGATGAAGGGTTAACCTCTAAATATAAAACTACATCTTGGATGTTCTGACCCCCAAATCTTGTGTTCTTTCCCAGGATTTTGGAAGATAAAGGAATTTGAGGTGGAAGGTAATACAGATATTGGGGCATTTGGACTTGAATTGAGGGACCTCAGGCTTGAAGTACGTACTTAGGAGGTAGCATGATGTCAGTAGATATGAGACTCAGGCAGGGTGTGCCAGAAGGTAGAAAAGGTGACATGCAAAAGAAGGTGGAAAGCTAACAAAACTGAACATGTCTTAAGGTATTTTTCACAACTTTTATGTCATCTGATACTAGAGGAAACTGGAATTGCATTCCAACAGATCTTTATTATGTACCACAAATCCCAGTTTTTTTCTTCTGTATTCTTTCATAAAACTTCTGGAGATTTGTCATATGACTTTTCTCCAACCCTTAGCTATCTGCTCTCCAATATTTTAATGATATATAATAATAAGTATCTCATTAAATTGGTGTAGCATTTAAAACTATTTAATATCACTTTAATTTGTGAATTAATTTTTTATTTTAAGTATTCCTCTGTAGTCTCTAGGGCATGTATTATTAACAAGCTTTTTTTTGGTACATGATTAAACATAGGATGCTTATGTTCTCTAGAAGCTCAGGATCTAGTCAAGGAGAAAAAAAATTGGAGAGTATTAACAGCAGCAAGAACACTTATGTTTAAATAGTGGATGTTTTACTTTCATGATTTCGTTTGTTCCTTGAAATAGCCCTATGCAGCAAGTATTCTTATTGTACAGATAGGGAAACGAAAATGTAAAAGGCCTATGTACCTTGCTGGAGGTCCCATAGGCAGTCAGATGGAAAGGCTAGCCTCCAGCCCAGGTCTTTGAATTTGAGAACCTTCATGTTTCACCACGCTGCTGTATTGCATTCCTGGTCATTGTACCATATATTAGGCACGGTCTGCATGAGGTGCATCCAGAATCAGAGTTATGACAGGGATTACAGAGAAGGTGACATTGGAGCTGTGTCTTAGAGGATGGTGGGCAAGAGTTCATTTGCCTGTCTGACAAGGAGCGGGAAGGCATTTGCATTTGAGGGAAGACTTTGGGTCATGGTAGAACTTGCCTTTTAGAAATGCAGTAGTCCCTCACAGCAGTAGTGTCTTAAAGTGCTGCTATCTCAGGGTTTGGCATTAGGTTGCACATGGTTAGTGCAAAGTTAGGATTTGAGTTCACATATTCTGAATTCCTTGCAGCTTCTCAATATCCTTTAATTCTTTCATAGTTATATAAATAAATCAACTCTGAGAATTAATCCTGCAAACATCACTTCCTGAAGACATAGTTCCTATTGTTCATCTCTCTAGTCTTTTGCCCAGATGTTACCAGCTTTCTGCTTAAACATTAAGATTCTTACCTAGTGTATGGTTGCAAGGATTACTCTATAAAACATTTTTATTTGGACCTACAATGCATTCAGGTCTTGAGTAAATTCTGGGGATCCAAAGCTGTTAAGTCCTTGCTGCCAAGAAATTTTGACATCCATAGTTTTATGACTAATGCAAGTTCAACATCCTACAGCACTGTTTTGCCAAACTCGATATTTGTGTTCTTATGAATGTTTGTGTGTGGCTGGAACTGCTGTAATACATATCCTGTGTTTTAAAAATGTTTTTAGTTTTTTTTCTTGGTAATAACCAGAGAGATATTTAGCTTTCTTAAACATGAATAAATCTTTGCATTCAACAGTTTGCAGTTGAATTAAAAAATGGAACTTGTAAGAAAACTGATTGATAGAGTAGTTGCTTACTGTAACTGTTTTCAGATGCCGTGACATTTTTACAACATGCTATAAAGTTGAAGACAGATGAGAAAATAAAATAATAGTTGATACCACTTGCAGCTGATATGAATGTTGAAGGACAGTAACACATTTAAAGTCACATAATATACCAGATTGTTACGAGACAAATGTTGTTTTCAAAATATTAGTGCACGATAGGTCTTAAATCAATTTTGAGTACTTAAAAATACTTTAGATTATATATACACTAACATTTGATATAAATGCATAGGAAGTTGACATTTTGAAACTTTTTACACAGAAAACACTTCCTTATCAACCTGTCAAATGAAAAGTGACCTCACAGAGAACTATTTAAAAACACAAGTTGGTTATTTATCATAATGGGAAAAAGACACTAGCAAAAACAATATAGTATTTATCACTCAAACTTTAGAATCTTGTACTTTCTACTGGTTTATTTCTTCGTAATTCTTAGGGTCTCATGTGCTTAGAAAATTATGTACTGCTATGTTAATTTCAGAGAGGAAAAGTTTTTCTATTTTATAACTTTTCTTCATGAGATATATGGGCTGTGTTATAAAGATTAAAAAATAAGAAAATGAGGATCAAGGAGAAGAGAGGTAGAAAATGACGAGAGTTGACAGATTCAGAAAGTGGAAAGGGGAAGAGAAAGCACTGATGATTTCACTCAGTGCTTCTGTTGGGTTGAATCTGAGACAGGAGAGAATATAAGCTGTGTAGATCAGACTCTAGACATCTACATGAAAGTGGAAAACGTTAATCTACTGTCGATGTGATAGCAGTGAAAACTGGAGTGAAGAACATTTGCCTGGGAATTAGGATAAGTGGGCACTGCTCACCTGTTGAAGGACTAGAGGGAAAGAATGAGCATTTATTAATGAGTGTCATTTTTAAATAGAGAGATACCAGTGTTCACCAGGCTTTACTTTTTCGATATGCACTCACCACTTTACATGAGAGCTCAAAAACTGTTCTAAGATATGCTGATAGTTCCTTGAATGACTAAAAAAAGTGAGAGGGAACATCAAGAGCATAGTACATTTGGGAATAAACTTGAAAGGCAGAACTGCATTTCAGGTAAGATCTGAGCACTCACTCTTTCTCTTGCAGGTTCAGGACCATGTGTTCACTTTTTTTTTTTGACTGCAAAATGAAAACAATACGGTTTTCCCCAGAAGTCTCATGGAATTATAATTTATATGAAAGGACTTTGTAAATCATGAAGTAGTGTATAGTGTACAGTAATATGATGCAAAAGAAATGAGAGCTAGATTATCAGAATATACATAAAGAATAGTGATATATTTATATTTCTATCTTCATTAATTCTCTCTCTGATTAAGTAGAACAACAGAAGTGGTTCTGTTTTAGCTCATTTTGAACTCACTTCTTAGACACAGAGCACAGAAGTTCACTGGTTTTTGAAGGCATTGTGTATGGAAGTTAAATGTTTGTACTGTTATTGCCTCATGTAGTCTAGCACCACACATTTTAAAATGTGTACAATTTACATATACATAAACAAGTAGAAGATATGTTTAGAAGGATATACACAAAATATTATCTGTGGCTAAATCTGAATGTTGGGATTAGGATGATTAATAATTGGAGCCCCCCCCGACCATTTTTGCTTTGTTCGTGTTTTCTAAATTGTCACTAAATATATCTTACATGTATACACTCTCCTCTCCCCCATACATCTAAAAATCTTGTGCGGAATCTTTACTTTGGCGCCTCACAGTTTGTCTCAGTTTGGCTAATACATAGGCAAATACAGAATTTAATTTTAAAAAATTTACCAGAAGATAAAACACCTGGCAGAAATTGCTGACACCATGGAATGTTATGGTATACATATTTATGTAAAGAAGAGCTGTGTTTTACATGAATGTGTTTTACTTATTTGACATAGTACTCACATACCTTATTACTCACTCTCCCTGGTTGATTTCTCTTGGGAGATTTCTGCTTTCCACTGTGTGGTGGTAGCAACTACAAGGAACAGATTTGCAGGGTAATACTTTCTATCTCCCTGACTGTGAGTTACTGCATTCCCTGATTTCATTAACTCTTCCCTGGAGCAGTTTGCCCTGCCCCCTCTGGTAAAAGGACTTCTCTGAATACCATTTGCTTATATTTATTATTAAACTTTTGCTCAACTTTGTGTAGTCTAGCACCACACAAATCCTGGAGAAAGACATGGTAATCACTCAGTTACAACCTGTATGATAGAGAAGACAAATAAGACATAAAAGTGCCACAGATGAGAACTTATTGATCCTGTGTTTCTGTTGTTTTCAACGTTTCTTCCAGTGGCATTGCCAACAGACCTTTTGAATACAGAATGAACAAAAAAGTGCTAAGAGAAGACAAAACAGTAATAGATGACCAAAACATAGTTAGGTGTGTGAAACCACATAGAGTGATGGCCTAGGGAATCTCATTCTGTCTTCCAATTACTGAACTGACCTTTGATTATATTTAATAGGAAGTATAAAAGAAGAAACAAAATGCTGCTAGAGTTAACTTTGGGAGATAACCCTGATAGGAAAGAGGTGTCCTGATTGGTTTTATAGAGCTGAGATTGGCCAACTGTCATGTAAATTTGTATGCAACTTTAGCTGTGCAGAGCCCTGCTTAAATTTAGCCAAAGCATTTTCACTTTGAATCTCTAAGAAGGAGGCAACCACCATAGAATTTTCAGATTGTTTAAACTGCTTTGAATCCCAATGATTGGTTCTGAATTAACATATGCCTGCAGTATGTTCTGGTATATTTTGATTCAGAGACCTTAGGTACATGAATCTCATTTTATTTGTCTATCATCTAGTTGCTCAACTAAGCTATGTTCTAAAACAAGTTTGTTATGCAATGTCTCAGAAGGATATTTAAGCTGAAATCTATGTGCAACCTGTTTTGTTTTTTTGTTTTGTTTTGTTTTATAGTGTTGGGCACTACTCGTGCATATAACACATTCCTATAAAACTTGAATTTTGTATTTATAGAGAAATTTCTCCTGACAGTTAAGGTCATGTAAAATATTCTTGTTCTATAGCATGAACGAATTATTATACTCAAGGGTATTAGAAGTGAAGTGTACTGAAGAAAAGAATTTTTTCATTAAAATGCAGTTTATATTGATAAAACAGATTACTAGCATTTGATGAAATATGAAACTTGGAGCTCCCCATATCACTAAATTGTCACTAAGTTTATTTTGGCAAGGGGAATCAGCATGCATGTAACATATAAGGGGCCAGACCATATACTTGTTAGAATTGTATTAGATTAAATTGTCTTTGGGTAAAGTAGTTTAAAAAATTTTTTTTTAATTTCTGGTATCTGTGTCTTGACAAGCAGGCTGTGGTAACTAAGATTATTAGAAAATAAAAGCTGTTGTGTTATCAGTTTTGGCACAGTCATTTATCAATCAGTATTTTAAACATTGACAAGTGGTAATTTAATAGGGAATGACCCAGTTGGCAGGAAGTTCTAATGACAGATGATGCAAATTCATTTATCACTAAGGGGCTCTGCTGAGCTTCTTACCTTTCTCTGTATCACAGCTCATATTTTCCAAGTCTGGGATGTGAGAAGCCACAAAGGGCAAATCCTATGACACCAAGCCGAAAACCACTCCCAAGTAGAGAAGAACATTAACACTTTAGGAGCCTATATCTTTGAAAATGCTACTCAATGTTGCCAGTTCTCAATTTAAAACATGGCCGAGATCTATATATTGTAGGAGTGTGTGGTATACCATTTACTTAGATTTTTATATAAAGAAAAAGTAAGATGAAATTTTGAATGAAGCACAGGAAGGAAGTGCTTTAGAAATTATTAAGACTATAAAAAAGGCAAACAGATTTTGATGGGAAGTCCACTATTTTTCTCATTGCTTTCCTTCCTATAGTTAAAAATCATTTCTTTCTGACTGCTTTCCAGAATTTTTCTCTGTCTTTAGTTTTCAGAAGTTTGACTATGATGTGTGTGGGCATGGAATTTTTTTTAAATTTACACTGTTTAGGGTTTTCTCAATTTCTTGAATCTATAGGTTTGTGGTTTTGATAAATTTGGGGATTTTTCAGCAATTATGTCTTCGATTTTTGTTGTTGAGCAAGTCGAAGTTTATTCAGGAAGCAAGTGTGGCAGCTCTCATAGCGAGAGGGAACTCGACTGGGTTGCCGAATATTTTTTTGTCCTCACTGTCTTCTCCTCTTCGTATGGCACACAAATGACACAAATATCAGAGCTTTTGTTATAGTCCCATGTATTTCTAAAGCACTGTTCATTTTTCCCCCAAGTCTATTTTCTCTCTGTTGTTCAGGTAGCCTAATTTCTGTTGTTCTTTCCTCAAGTTCACTGATTCTTTTTCTTTCCTCCATTCTATAGTTGAGTTCATTTATTGTGTATATTCTGTTCTTTAGTTCTAAAATTTCTATTTGGCTTTTTTTTCTTTGTTTATCCTTTCTTATTTTTTCTCTTTTTTTCCTGAAATTTAGTGTCACTTGTTTCAAATGTGTGTATAATTATTTCTTGAATTATTTTTATGTTGACTGCTTTAAATCTTTGCCATATTATTCTGACATCTGTGTAAATAATCTCAGTTGGCATCTATTGATTACTTTTTCTCATTCAATTTGAGATACCCTGACCCTTGATGAGTATTGTCTATTGAAATCTAGACATTTTTCATCTTATGTTATTAGACGCTGGATCTTATTTAAACCTTTTTTTTTAAAAAACAGGCTTCCTTTGACACTGCTCTGATAGATATAGGGTGTGCTGCCTATTACTGTGAGGTAGAGTGGAAGTCCATGTTCTCCCTTAAGCCTTAGTTAACCATGGTCAGGAAAGGGCTCTTTTGGGATTTATTATCACTGAACTATGGTGAAAGTCCCAACTCTCCATTAGGTCCCCTATGACACCATCCTACTGGAGAAAGGAAGAAGAATGCCTCATTACTGCTTGGTTGAGTTAAAAGACCTGGCTCCCAATCTATACCTTCTTTTACGCTACTGGGGTTGAAGAAAGACCTTGTTATGACAAAGGGAAAAATCTAGGTTTTCTACTAGGCCTTTGCTAGCAGGGTTAGGGTGAGGTTTTAACTATGGCATTGGGTGGGAGTAGAACAGTTACTTTCTAAAAGTTTTTTGTCTTGCTTTGCTACCCCTTTTCTGGTCCTTTGGTTAGAGAGAATAGGTTTTTCTTGGGATCTGTTGTTTGGCTGTGCTCATTGGCGTTCCAGGTGCTGACTTCTTCAGTATCCAGTCTGGGATATACCAGTCGTAAAGATAGCCCGGGAACTCATTACTATATCATTCCTTAGGTTCTAAATTTCCTTGCCAGTCTGACTTCTCTCTACCTCTCAGAATCTTATGTTTGTTTTACATTTAAGGTCCAGTGTTTTTAGTTGTACTTTGTGAGAAAAATAGGGAAAAGTACCTCTGTATTATCTCCCCTAGTTAGATTCTAAAGTAGGGGATCTTGGTACTTGTATCTCAAAATATAGCAGAGGTTCTGGATATTTGTTGTCATTTGTTAAATTGCTTAATTATTTTGAACTTGTACAACAGTCCTAGGGATTATTCTTTTCACTCTGGTATAACAGTATGCCAGTGTAATACTTTCTAGGAATAAGGAACCAAATATTTTATTCAATAGTTGAACATAATTGTCAAATAGTAAGTGTTTCATGCGTAGATCTCTTTAATATTGAAAATTTATTAACAGCCAGAGTAAAATATTTTCCTTCTTAGTGGTGAATATTTGGGTAATTTAGAAAATATATTTCATGATTGTTTTGCTTACTGATACTTATCATTTTGAAAATATTTAATTTTTTAAAGCATCTCAGCATCTGAATTTTTTTTTTTTTTTTTTTTAGATTTCCAATAGTGGTAATAGAAACTATATAAGAGCAGTCCCTCTATCCAGTATTGTATAGTCAGGATCCAGCTGTGTAACATGTTAAGGACTCTCAGTGAAGGGAAAGAGAGAGAGAGACAGACTGACAGACAGAGACAGAGAGACAGACAACAAACGCTGGCCTGCCCAGAGAATGTCCAGCAGTATGAAACACCAAATTCCAGAGATGTGGGTAAGTCACATCCAGTCAGGGACTATGTCTGAGGTTGGTCAGGTATAGTTGTAAGGATTCCAAGTGTTAGTGCCCAGATCAGGTGGGTCCAGCCAAGTTTATATAGACCTGTTAAAAGCAAAGTCAGTCCTGAGAAAGGGGGCTTAAGAGAGCCAGATGTGGACATCAGTACTTTCACTACCTCACTAATGTTTTAGAGCCTGATTACACCTACCGGCCTATTTGGAAATGAGTTGGAGCCCCAGAGATCCATGGAAAAGTTGGATGCACTGGCCCCAGAGGTATGAGCCTGGTGAAAGAAAGATTAGAGGGAGAAACAGCAGTTAGGATGGTTTTAGTTAGAGATACTCTTGGGCATGCCCTAGGTGTGAGAATCAAAGCCCAAAGCCTCCTCCAGACCCTTATTCACTCCATAGATGCTCCTCATGGGCCTGTTATGGTACTGGGTCTGACAGGCTCCCAGTACCAAACTGCAGATGAACCAGGCCAGAAGTCCAGAGAGGGTGCAAATTCAAGTCCAGAATTAATTTAGCACATCAACAGAGTAGGGTGGAGAAACTGCCCTTGACTGATTTTTTTTTTTTTTTTTTTTGCTTTTTAGCACTTTTCCTATACTAATAGAGACAAAAGGCAAGTGAGAATTTTAGGGAATTTTCTTAATGTAGGAAATAGTTCCCCTGGGAGCCCAAGCACTTGTGTTCTCTTCATAGTAATTAGGGTACACTGGAAAGGCCCTGACATGAGAATAAGAGACTTAAGACAAGGTGCCAGAGGGAGACTGCAGGCAAGGGTTCCTACTTCATGTAAGGAAGATGGGAATAATGACATCAATCCTACTGCCTAACAGGATTGTGTTAAGTTCTAATAAGCTGAGAAGAGCTTAAAAGTAATATAATATTTCATTATATATTTGTACAAGTTCAGATGCATTTTTGTCTATTTTTTCCTCTTCTGTTATGTAGCAAGAAATAACCCTTCTTTAATAGGAAAATTAGTGTAGAAGAACAAGTACATGGATATTGGGACAATCCTATTCTGTAGTTTTAATGAGGCCTAGTTGTACATTAATTGAATTTTTGATGACAAAATTATATTTTTTGTATTTTCCTTCAGATTATCCATTTCTAAATTCTCTCTGCAAATTGAATGTCAGTATTTCAGGATTTTGTTTTATTTTTTTCTTGGTAGCTATAAATATTATTTGCTGAAAATGATGTCCTTACAACCAAAAGAAAACTTGGAAAAATTACTGTAGCCCTCATTAGCTAGTTTTTACTGCGGCAGTATGGCTAGAATTCTAAAAATTGTTACACAAGTAGAGTTTGTTCGCTATGCATTTTATCCTCTTCTTCCTCTCCCACCACTTAGATGTCCAGTTAGAATGTAAGCTCCATGAGTGCGTGAATGGATTAACAGATGCTTGTTGTCCTTTGACTGAGTCAAGTTGACATGGAGGTGCTGCTTCTTGGACTCCAGAGGCCTCTTGGCCACCAGTTTTATGTTGTATTGGTTTCCCATTTGCTAGCAAAGTGGCAGCTGGTTATCTAATATATTAATTTGTGTTAACTTGTTATGACTGATAGTGAACCTGTCAGAAATATGTTAGTTAGAAGTTTCTACATTAGCCCTTTGGTAAGCACTTGATACCCGTTAGCTGCAGTCATCATTGCCATCAATCATAATCATCATTATCATCATCCAAAACATTCCCCTGTAACCATTGGTTTGCAAATTTTGTTCCAAAGAGCCATTAGAACTTTAGAAATTTTCTCAGATAATGAGGATTTGGTGAGGGTAAGGGAAACTGGTGGAAGAGAGGGATGTGTATGGGAAGAAAAAACAAAGGTCCACTCCCCTGTTTTCCTTCACCACTTTAACCAAATAAGCTGTGCTTTTAATTTGTTTTATATATTTGTATTCCTGGTAAATTTTATTTTTGAAAGGACTCTACTGCTCAATTTTCTTTTTCAAAAGCAATGCTCTAAGCAATGTTCTGGGTGCTGGTGAGTACACTATGAATATAGCTCTTTTCTTGTAAATGCACAGATGACAGTGACAAGAAGAGAAAAATAACTGACCACATTTTAGTGTATTCTTAAGCCAATGATGTGTGCTATCCTTAAAATGAATGTGCTGCTGACTGAAAGCCAACATATCCAACAGTGCACTGGTCGTGTCTTGTCAAAGCATCTCACTGTCCCTTAATAGAGAACTGCCAGGTTAGTGGATAGGATGGGACTATATCACCAGCTGTTTGACTTAGAACAGTCACTGAGCTCTGTGAACCTCAGCATCATCAGCTATAATATGTCAAAAATCAAACTACCTCACAGAGTTATGAGGATTAAATTAAAAATTTTACATAAAATGTGGGATATACCTATAGACTTCAGTGTATACACATGCATATATACTGTGTCCATGTAATTCATAGAAAGTATTAGATGACATCAGAAATTTCCCAAACCCTCCCAAGAAAGTCTTACAGCTGGTTAGGTACATTCGTAATTAGCTGATTATTTTTCTTGATTTGATATGTACTCATGAATTCCTTTTATCCTAAAGAGAAACCCCAAGTTGTTGCAGGAAAAAACAGATCTGTATTTGTGGAAAGTTTATTTAAAGGTCAATCTCTGTCATTTACCACAAGAGCCAGTCACTTCAGTTGTTTTAGGTCTCATCTATTGTTGTTTACTTCCTGTAAACTAGGTGATCACAAGAGATTTTGTGTGGATTCAATTATGGGAAACAGTAAGTGTCAAGTGCTGACGAGAATGCTTCACTTCTGGTAGGTGCTCAAGAAATGTTCCTTCTCTTTCTCAGTCTGATGGGGTGCTACAAACAAAAACCCAAAGCAAATGTCCTAGGATTTTGAGTGATACAGAACAAGGGATGATTGAAAGAATAACAAGTGATAAGCATGACATTTCAAAACTATCTTGACAGACCACTACCTTGCTAGTGGGCTGAAATACCTGAAATAATCCGTGTTAATTTTTGCATTCAAAAAGGGAATTTTTATTCTCTCTCTCTCTCTCTCTCTCTCTCTCTCTCTCTCTCTCTCTCTCTCTCCATATATATAAAACACACTTATGAACACACTTGAAGAATGCTGAGGTACTTAACTTGGAGAAGGAGAATTCTGTAGCGAGGCAAAATAACTGTAGTCACATTATAGAATAACGGAAACTTAGAATTTAAAAGATTATTATGCACCAGTGTGAGTACATCTGTATTATGCTGTTCCCAAACAGAGAATCATAACATGAACATGAGAAGCATGGGATAAGCATAACATTTCACTGTAAGGACATCTTTGTAATAATTAGATACATTCAACAATAAAGTAAGGTAGGGATGTGTGTGTGTGTGTGTGTGTGTGTGTGTGTGTGTGTGTGTCTGTCTGTATTTTGAAGAAATAAGTCAGATATTACTGATCAAGTTATAGGGATTTTTATGTTAGAGGTGGCTGAGACAAAAGATCTATTGGATTTAAAAGTAGGGAAGATGTCACATTTCAACTGACTTGACAACTCCCTATAAAACCTTGGAAAGTAGCCCCCGTTGCAGATATTCTTTGCAACCTATCATAGAAAGAATAAGAAATGAAAGTGAATTCAACAGTCAGCAGATGGAATATTTTAGCCATCTCTTTTCAAGGGATTCCTGATTCGGTGGGATATTGGATGAAGTTAAGTTCACGTCTAATTAATTGTGTAATTACTTACTATATAAATAGGTCAACACGATATGCATTCAGTAAGATTAATACTGAATAATGTCTCCAAGTATAGATTTAGAATATATTGATAACATTGGCTATTATCCCATTTCTAGAATGAACATTTTAGAGGAGGAGGAATTTCAGGAACATCATGTATAAGGAAGAAAATTTGAGTTCCAATGGATATTTTAGCCCCAATGCAATTTAATTATTAGTTTCATAAAAGGCACAGTGATTTTTCTGATATGTATGACTTATAAGAATCAAGAAGAAATCGGTTTTCTATACTTATTCTAGTGTTACTTAGGAACTTGTTGTGAAAAGGGCTGTATTTAATCTTCCTCATTTGAGTGGCATACACAAGCAGGAAAACTCAGTGAGTCATTTGAATATTCCGGCTGGTGTAACTGTGAACATTCTTGGGAACGATAGAAAGGTTAACTGCTTTGAAATACGTGTATTCTGAGGGGAGCACTGGGCTGCTGCTCTCTAGTTTCACTGAGAGCAGAAGTTGGGCCAAAAGTATTCACTGTGTTTTATAGGGCTTAATACACTACCATTTCAAGGTGATTGCCAGTTATTATGTGATCATGAGAAGATAGACTTTAATTTCAGTGAGCATCAGCAACAAGCTTTCTTGCATGTGGTGTGCCAGGTGCTGCATAAAATATGTTAAACTAGCATCCCACTTACTCTCTGCATGCTTACAACGTTACAAGTGAGACAGACTTAGATATGAGCAAATCTGAAAGGTAATATGATTAATAACAGCAGCTGAATCATGCCTTACATTTATGTACCACGTTCTGCTTTACAAAGCTCTTAAGAGAGCAGAACTTTCCTCCAAGGAAGGTGATGGATCCTGTGAGGCAGAAATGTTTATTCTGATACCAGTTTCCCTGAAGGGAATTGAAGCTATATTTTTGTTGAAGAATTGTAAGATGTAGTTTAAAAGATGTGATCACAGCAAAGTACCCCAACGAGAGAGAAAATTCCAACTGGATGTAGTAGACCATTTTGCTGAGTTTTATGTGGAAAAGGCTCAAGGAAGATCAAGGTACAGGATACATGGAAGGTTTAATGAAGCATATCATGTGGAAAGAAGGAGAGACATATCCTTAAGCCCTGAAATGGAGCCTGCCGAGTTTATTCAGGTGTCCAGTGTGTTATCAATAGTGAAAAGAAGTGAACCAACATTTTCTTGCTGAATACTCAGCTTTCTCTCGTGCCCTAGCCCTTGCGTTACTCTGGACAGCAAGAGTACATGACCCTTTCCTTCATTATAAGCCTTAGTATCTGTTATCCCTGTTGTTTCCCAACTGTCTTCCTACTTAGGGCTAAAATAATATTCTTTCTGCTTATCTTCTATTTATTACCTTTGCGTCTTTAAAAAACAAATACTTACTGTTTTTTGAAGAATATGCTTCAAAAAGTCTTTTTTAAAAAAAATCTTCTCACTCATATAGTAGACCTTGATCATCCAACGTATTACCACAAGAAAATAACTGACAGTTGTGGGAAAGTATGGGGGGGAGGGGGTGGGCGATGGGATTAATGGTGGTAAATATCTGTCTGGGGATGGGGAGACACCTCTTATCAGCAAGGGTGCCTGAACGAAGCATATTTGTATACTTAACCCTTAACTGTACCCCATAATATCATAATAAAAAATACTGAATTAAAAAAAAAGAAAAGAAAAGAAAAGAAAAGCCTGGACACTGCAGGCTGCTCTGTGAGGAATCATGCTCTTCACACCTTCCTGACCAGGATCACCGGGGGTTCCCTGCTTGATTCCTGGCTTCTAGTGTGCAACATGGAGAACTCCATCTGAGAAGTACTAAACTTGCCTGCTCCACTCATAGTTCCAGATTTTCAGAGCAAAGGAAATCACTGGGACAGTTCAGTAGGTGCGGGATCGAATTACCCAGATACTCTCTTGACTTACTGTTAGGCTTCATATCTAATTGCCTTAAAAATCAATAAAATTAGTCATATAATTATCTATTAAGCTATGTTTAACTTATAGCTGTATCAGTATACATACTTATATAGACTTTACTTGGATATTACAGGCATTATATACCAATCAGTTATCACTATATTTATATCACGTATCACTGAGTCATATATGTGTTTATATGTATGCACATATGTGTATATATATGCACACACAGACACACACACGTGTCACTAACACAAACACCAGATTACCTGTGGAATAAAATATCTGGGCCTTATCTGATTATGATTCCCTACCATTATCAGGACCACACCCCTCAGAGAGGCATGTGCCACTGACAGAGGGATTGTGTCTCCTTCACTGTGTTCTGTGTCCCTCTTTCCTTTCATTGGGAAAACTGACCAGGTTGGTTACATTGTGTGTAAAAAAAAAAATCTAGACACAGCATTATATAGCTTTAGGATAACTACAACAATGTGAGAATTAAAAAGTACATATATTTTAGTTTGATGATATGACATATCTAAACTTAAACACATTGATGGTGATTTACATAGAATGTTATGCCATACAACTGCAGCTTAAAGGGTAGTTTTCAGAACCCACGACAGAAAACAGCAGTGAACGCACTGATGAGCAGCATAAGGGGAGACCCCCAAAGCCTGAAATTATCTTTTTGGAGGGCAGGCACCTTGTAGCACTTGGAATTTGTTCCTCTGGGTCAAACGGTCAACCAAAGCTTTTATCTTGAAGTTTTGAGAAGGTTGCATCACGATTTGTGAAGGAAATGTCCCGAGTTGTGGCAAACAAGTGACTGGTTCTGCCACCATGACAATGCATCTGCCCACACCTCACTGAGTGTTCAGCAGTTTTTGACCAAAAGCAGCATGACCCCCATGCCCCCCTATTCACCTCATCTCACCCCAAGTGACTTTTTTTTGTTTCCCCAGATTAAAAAAAGTCCTCAAAGGGAAACGTTTTGCCGATGGGGAAGAGGTGAAATAAAAAACAGAGGCAGAAGCACTAAAAAGCATCAAAATTGATGAGTTCAAAGCTGTTTCGAGACGTGGAAGAGGCATCTTGATGGCTGTGTTGTATCAAACAGAGAGTACTATGAAGGTGTCTGAAGTTTAAACATGTAAGAATAAATACACAAGCCGGGCTCGGTGGCTCAGCCTGTAATCCCGCGCCTTGGGAGGCTGAGGTGAGTGGATTACCTGAGCCCGTGGGTTCGAGACCCGCCTGGGAAACTTGGCGAGACCTCATCTCTACAATAAATCAAAAATTAGCCGGGTGTGGTAGCGTGCGCCTGTAGTTCCAGCTACTTGGAAGGCTGAGGCGGAAGGATCGCCTGAGCCCAGCAGGTTGAGGCTGCGGTGGCCGGGAGCGGCCACTGCACTCCAGTCTGGGCAACAGAATGAGACTCCAACTCAAAAAAAAAAAAAAAAAAGAATAAATACACATTTTTAAATAAATAAATTCCAGGTTTTTTTGGGTCCCCCCTCATAGATGCCAACGTGGAAACCAAATGGCCATTTCTTCTTGGTCTCTCATTGTCTTCTCACAATGGAGCTACTCAAATCTCCAGATACCAGTTCCTTCACTAACCCCTTTCTCAAGTGTTCCCTGGTAGGTTTAATCCTTCCGGCATGCCTCATGTCTCCCCTTCACCTTCCTTCCCTCCTTTGCTCACATCTTTTCTGCAACCAAATTTGTGGATCTGGGTTATAATCTTAGCCCTTCCATAGGCACCATCCTATTGCCCACATCCTGCTCGGCCTTCATATTGATCTCAGTAGAATATGTGTAGTCTCTATTACCAAGCAAAAGAACCAACACACAACACAAGGTGAGCTATGTCGGAGGAGGCAGTTTTAAAGGGAATGCTATGGATGACTTCTAATGAAAGGTGTTTTAGTTGTGCCATTATTTTGGTCCTCAGCTGAAAAATATCAGCCAATGTGTCAAGAGAAGAAAGGACTGTGTGAGCGAAGAGCCCCAGAGGATAACAGTGAAGGATGAGAATTCACAAATCCGTCAAGTTCAATTTTTCCTCAAAATAAACATTAAAAAAAATGATGGAGTTCCAAATCAGAAGAGCCCTTGTGCCAACTCTTCCTGGATTCAGAAGAGTCCCTTGCTCTACTGTTAACAGCAACTTGCAAAAATAAATGAAGTTCCACGAGTATCTTAGGTATATTGAGTATGTGAGCTGGGAAAATTCTCCTGTGTAAGACTGAGAATCGATGCCATTTGTTATACAGTTTTATAGGCTCATGAATGAAAAATTGTACTTTTCCAGATTTCATTAGCTATGAAAGAATCTAAGAGGTTCCAGGTTTATAAATTAAATGAATGCAACTTTGAAAACCCATCTGTTTTCCTTGGGTATAGTTGGAATCTGTGGCAGAGAATACAAGAGCACCTGCTAGTTTTGGGGCCAGGCCAGTGGCCCTGAATAATCCCAGGTGTGTGCAATGCAGCACGGTGACAGAGGAAGGACACTCACTGGGGAGTCACGGGACCTGCTTTCCAGTCAGTTTCTTTCTCTGTAAATAAGAAGTCTGATCTCAACTTTCTCTAAGGACCATTCCAAAAATAAGATTCTATAGATCTGTGAAATAATGATTGAGTAGCCACCATTTATGGCCCAGGGCTGATGACAGAAAAGGGATCTGTAAGACATATGTCCTATCTTTGAAGAACTTACATTCTAGTAGGGAAAATAAGGCATGTACGTGAATACTAAAAATATGACAGAGCAAGAATAACTTTGCCGTGTGTCGATTGAATGCAACAGATATACTCCTGGAGTCGATAGCAGAATGAGATTCTTCTGGCTGGGGTGGGTGAGGAACATTGTTCCGAAGAGGTGAGATTTAAGTGGATCCATGAATTATGAGTAGGATTTCAGTAGATAAGAAAGAGTTTCCTTTCTTAGGTATTCCAGACAGGAAGTAAGGCAGATCAGAGACAAGAGGTAGGGAAAACTGGGTATCCTGAGGGAATGGATAGACTACTGACCCAACCGGAAAGTTACTGCAGGACAGTGGTTTTCCAACTTTGGTGTGCATCAGAATCACCCAGAGGGTTGTTAAAACAGATTACTGGATCTCACATGCACTGTGTCGGATTTAGTAGGTCTGGAGTGGTGCTGGAGAATTGTATTTCTAACAAGTCCCTGGTGATGCTGACCTGCTGGTCTAGCAATTACTCTTTGACAACTGGCTGCTTTAGTAAGTAGAGGAATGTGGTAACACAGGGTCACTGAAAAGTCACATCACAATCTCCATGCTACTGTGGGCTTGTTAAACACAATTCAAAAAGTGATCTTATCAAACATCGGGTAGCAATCATAATTATCTAGAATTTCTCTCTCAGTAAATATTTTCAACTAAATCTGCCCAGAGAAGATGAAACTAATATTTTGGAAGACTTTCCATTTACCAAATACTTTCCAAAATTATCTTACTTTATTCCCAGCTCATTCCCATCAGTAAATGCTATAATCCCCATTTCACAGATAAACAAACTGGGGCCCAGGGCCTTCAAATGTCTTACTCAAAGTCAAACAGGGACAGGATCTATTCAGTGCCAGAACAATCTTGCACTCTAGTTTTAAGAAATCAGCGCGGAGGTCTAACCTTCTCTGAATGCTTTTCAAAGGAGAGCAAAGGTTCAAGGACCTCTGATGATAAGTTTTATTTCTGTCTAAAATCAGGTCCAGAGATACTTGAATAAAGTCATCAGTATTGAGTGTTACAAGAGTCCCAAGAGAAGGATAAAACAGACCAGACCATGTTAATGTTATCTACAAATGTGGGGAAAAACATTTTCCAAACAATGACTCCTGGATATCTTTGGGCCCCACAAGAGTGTTCCATTTCAAAGGAATACCTTCGTGTTTTCAGTTCAAATATCAAGCCAGCCAGCCAGCCCGTGAACATGCTCAGAAATCTGAGATGGTCAGCAAAACCACTGCTTCTCCTTATTTGGACAAATAACAGCCTCAAAGACAACCAGTTTTGGAGCCATGCATGCCCTGAGGCTGGGCTTGGCAGGTATCTCTGCCCACGCCCTGCCATGCTTTTTGCTGCACCAACAGCTGGGGAGCTTAGTCAAACATCAACCAATCCCTTCTTCCCTACCAGGTTCTGATACAAACAGGGGCCTCCTCAGAGACATGATCTGCTACCCTGTGTGTCTCAGCAACAGACTGCCAGGCTTCGGAGCATCTCTACCCTCAAGTGAAGTCCTGCATTCCTGACACTGAGTAGTTCATGAGAGACAAAACAGGTAGGTACTCCATGTAAAGAAGCCATGCTCCATTTGACAAAACGCCCACAACAGGCAAGGGGGTAGGCACTGTCTAGTTGTCCCCACTCCATCTGTTGTTTCCAGAAAGGAGAGACTTCTCTTCCACACAGGAGGCAAATAAAGAAAATACTTTGTAGTCTCAGGAGTGCTTTTCAGAGTTCATGAGTTCATGATTACCACCAAGAGCTTTCAACTCAGTTAAGAGAGAAACAAGCTCTAGGCTGAACCAAAAGCAGCTTATCTTCCCCCAGTGTCCAACCTAACCTTTCCTCCTTCCCTTTTATTCTTTGTATTATCTTTACTCCCCCTCCCCCCTTCTGAAAAGCAACACTGGGGCAAAACTTCTCCCACAGAAGATAGAAAGATGTGGGTCAATAAGCAGAGGAGGCTTCTTAAAATTATAACAGCAAGACACTGGGTCCGTTTTGATGACAGATAACTGAAGTATACAAATTAGCTTATGATTTTTTTAAAGGGTTTAATCATCTTGATCAATCAGTACTTCTCCATTTCCTCACACTCAAGGTAGGAAGTAGGGTGTGGTAGAAGGAGCCCTGGATTATGACTCAAGGGGCTTGGTTTCTGCTCCTGAGAATTTCTTCTTGGCTACAGTCTCATGACTATGACTGTGGTCCTGACATTTAACTTCTCTGAGCCTCTGATTCTGCTGATAAGTTCGTTCAGGACAACCTTCTGTGTTTACTCTTCTGGTGCAGTGAATGTCCAATGAGCTCAACATTACTTTGCATGCAGAAAGGCGTGATCAACATGCATTATTATTAATATCACCAACAAACATTCATGGATCCACTCAAAGAGTTATGAGGCAGAGAACAATGAATAAAATGGGCAATATTCACTTTAATATACTCATAGAAGGATGAAGAGAATGACACATTCTTTTTTGAGATACAAGAACTTCAAAAAAGAATGTAGATTCTGAATGCAGCCAACGTGAGAACACTACACTGTATTATATTCCAAAGACATCATCCTAGAGAAAACAGTCCAATTATATGCCTTGGACTCACACTCAAGAAGGTACTTTTCTTCCTTCCCATTTCCAAATTAATTGGTGACTCTGAACCCAGATCAAGTTATACAAAACTCCTCACTCATTCATTTCCTACTGGTACGGCCACAAGTAGACTCAAATTTCAATTATTTATAATTGCTATGAGATGGGCGATGGCCTACATCCCTGCTTTGAATCCTTTTCCTTTCTTTCTCATTTATCACCTGGAAGAACCTTTCTTTGTGAATGAAAAGAGAATCCATGGCTTTACTTGTCTGTGGCCAGAATAAAAGTTGTGGTTGGTGAAGAGGAGCCTGAACCCATTAGCTCAAGATACATTTTTGGAGGCTTTCAGAATTTCAGTTCTGTAGTGTCCATTCTAGTCCTGTCCCTCATTTCTATTAAAAACAGAGATTTGGGTGCTTTGGGATAGTTCTTGATAGAAAAACATTTATCTCGCCTGGCGCGGTGGCTCATACTTGTCATCCCAGCACTTTGGGAGGCCGAGGTGGGAGGATCGCTTGAACCCAGGAGATCGAGATCAGCCTGGGCAACGTAGCAAGACCTTGTCCTACAAAAGTCTCAAAAAATAGCCAGGCATGGTGGCACCTGCCTGTAGTCCCAGCTATTGAGGAGGCTGAGGCAGGAGGATTGCCTGAATCTGGGAGGTCGAGGCTACGTGGAGCTGGGATTGTGCCTTTTTACTTAGTTGTTGCCCATTAACCCTTGGTTGGTTTCCGTGTGGGGATCAGACACTTCTGGGCTTGGATACAGGAATAGGATCAGGTCCTCTTCTGCCTTCAAATAACCCAATAGTGGAGGACACACCTATAAACCCATGATTATATGTAACCTATGGTTTTGTTCTTATAGTGTATTAATGAATACCTCTAATATCATATCAAAGTAATTATCATTCCTATTAGACACACACACACATATATATATATGTATACATATATATATTTAGTTGGAGTCTCACTCTGTCGCCCAGGCTGGAGTGCAGTGGCAGGCTCACAGCCACTGCAACCTTGACCTGCTGGGTTCAGGTGATCCTTCCGCCTCAGCCTTCCAAGTAGCTGGAACCACAGGCATGTGGCACCATGCCCAGCTAATTCTTTGATTTATTGTAGAGATGAGGTCTCGCCAAGTTGCCCAGGCTGGTCTCAAACCCACAGGCTCAGGCAATCCTCTCACGTTGGCCTCCCAAAGTGCTGGGATTATAGACGTGAGCTATCGCACCTGCCTTTTTTTTTTTTTGGAGTCTCAC
>CAUYQG010039012.1:0-39686 GCA_963574415.1 Tarsius wallacei | reverse complement strand
AGGATGGATATTTCTTGTTGATGGATGGAACCGTTTATCATTATGTAGTATCCTTTTGCACCTTTTAAAAATTTTGATAGCTTAAAGCTTGTTTTGTCTTGTATTAAGATTGCAACTCCTGCCTTTTTTTGTGAACCATTTGCCTGGAAATTTGTTTTCCATCCTTTAACTTTGAGTCTGTGTGTGTCCCTTGTGTTGAGATGAATCTCCTGGATGCAGCAAATAATTGGGTCATGGCTTCTTATCCAATTTGCCATTCTTTGTCTTTTCAGTGGCGAATTTAGTCCATTCACATTCAGGCTGATCATTGAAATGTAATTGTTTATCTCTGTCATGAGGTTCTTAAAGAGTTTTATTTGTTTGCCTGTTTTCTTTTGGCTTTGGGGTTGATGTATGTATGTGTTTTCAATTTTCTTGTTGTGCTGTATTCTCTGTTGATTCTGGCTGGATAGAAAATTCTTGGTTGAAATTGTTTATATTTGAGGACTTTGAATATAGGGCCCCAGACCCTTCTTGCTTGTAGTGTTTCTGCTGACAGGTCTGCTGCTATTCTGATTGGTTTTCCCTGGTATGTAGTCTGACTTTTCTCTCTTGCTACCTTTAGGATTTTTTCTTTTGTGCCTACTTTGTGTAGGCAAATTACTATGTGTCTAGGGGTTTGTCTTGTCATTTGGTGTCTTGTGGGGGTTCTCGGTATCTCTTGTGCTTGGTTGGTCACATTTCTGGTGAGATGGAGAAAGTTTCCTTGAATTATCTCCTGGAATACTTGCTCCAAGTTGTTCTCCATTTCCCTTTCTTCTTCTGGGTTACCACTCAGGCATAGGTTCAGCCTCTTGATATAATTGCACATCTCTTGTAGGCTTTGTTCTTTCTTTCTGAGTCTTCTTTCTATGTTTTTTACCAATCAGGTTAATTCCATGTTCTGGTCTTCAAATTCTGTGATTATTTCTTCAGGTAGATTAATTCTGCTTTCCATGCTTGTCATCTTGCTATTTATTTTCTGGATGAAATTTTTTATTGCCAAAATCTCTGTTACAAGTCCTTTCAGTGTTGCATCTTGTCTTTCTTAAGTCTTATTCACTCTTTCCATCCATTCCCAAATCCCTGTCATATTATGGGGCCAGTCATTGGTGACTTCCATTGTTTGGGCACCAAGGTTAATTTTTCAGAAGTTTTCTCTTTGGTACACTTGAAATTGCCTGTGGTCTTCTTTTGGTTTTTCCTCATTTGTGACAGATCCCTTGTTTTTCTCTTTAGTTCCATTATTCAGTGACAGTGGGAGAGGCTTTCCTTTCTGTTGTTTGCTCAGCCCATTAGTCTTCCCTTATCTGTGCCCTGGATTTGTTCTATTTTGAAATACGATGGTGGATCAAAAGCTTTGATGTCTCTTGTAGTATTTGAAAGTCGAATAAAGTAAGGGAAGAGGCACTAGGATTCAGAAACTACTTGCAAATTACAATATTCACTTATTGTGGAATGTGTGCCCTGAGACCCACCTCCCACCACACTCTATATAACGATGCAAAGCAGAAACCAATGCGAAAAACAATTGAACACTCACACTCACTGAGACATACACACACCCCAAAACAAACTGGAATAACAACAAAGTGAAACAAAACAAACAACAACAACAAAAACCCTTGAAAACTGAACACACACTCACACTTAGCACAAAGTGAATGGAGAAGAAATACAGAAAGACCTGAAAGGAAAAAAAAGGAATTTAGATCGAACCATCATGCATATATTGACACATACCTTGAACTATAGAAAAATGAAAATAAAGAAAACAAAAAAAGAGCAAAACAAACCAACAACAAAATTATAAGATGAACACTCAATCATTCACATACACACATAAATAGAAAACAACAAATAAAAGAAGAAAGAAATGAAAAAGGAGAGAAAAAAATTGGGGGGAATGCAGATCAAACCCTCACATACACATTCATGCCCAAGGGAAAAATATTTTAAAAACAGATTGTCTATCAAACATGCAACATTTTTTTAAATTAAAAAATATAAAAATTAAAAAATCCCTCCTGCTTGTGGCAGGCTCTGTAATTGTTCCTCTAATCAGGTCTCTCCTGCAGAACTACCTCTTTCACTCTCTTCTCAGTGTCAGGAGCAGGGAAGGAGAAGAGGCAGTGCAGGTAGGTGGGGCTGCAGTCCTCCCCTCTCACTTTTGTATGGTCAGGGAGATCACCGATGTGGAGGTGTTGGATTGTCTGTTTCCCAGGTATGTACTTGTGACGGGTGCCCCAGTCAGGCCTATCCTGGAATGGAGTTCTCCTATTATGACTGACGTCCAGGCTCTGCCTGGGTTTATCCCTTTCAGTCATAGCCCAGCTGTGTGGGTCTGATGTTCAGAGGATTGCTGGGGAGGAGGATGTTTAGGTCAGCCCTGGACTCACCACTGATCTCTTTGGAGTCCTTCCTTGCCCTTTTCTGGCCACATCCTTTATCCCATGGCTGGATCAGTGTAGGCGGTGGGGCGCCTGGGACTCAGCACTCATCAGGTCTCCCTGAATTTTGTCCCTTTAGGATATTCCCTCTGGGTCACGATCAGTCCCTCAGTAGTTGATCTGCCAGTCACAGAGATCGGGTCTGCTGTTCCGTGGCGAGCAAGCCAGAGCACCTTCCCACCCCAGCTTCAAGATGGTGGCGAGGGTGTCTCTCCTCTCCTCCTCCATGGGTCTCCACCTGTGGACTCCCTCTGCAGCCTCTGCCATCAGTGCCCTGCCAGGCACTGAAGTGGTGAGGCAAAGTCTGGAGCCAGCAGTCTCTCCTGCTGCAGTGGTGAGGCAGAGCCTGGGGTGTAGTCTATTCCTACCACTTCTTTGCTGGGAAAACTTTCCCTTTTTAAAAAGAAATGACAGTCAACTTCTGTGACCTGGGAAGAGCCAGGGACCAAGCAGATAAACTGCAGTGCCAGCTGTTGCACCAGGGTCCTGGCCACTTGCTCACAATCCCCCACTTAGTTAGTCTTTCCTAGCATTTTCTTCCCAGGAAACTTTTTGTTGATTTAAAAAAAATGGCACTCAGCTTCTGTCCCAGAAATCGCTAAGGTCCAAGCCCAGCAGCTGTGGCACCAGTCACTGCACTAGGAGAGCCCTGGACACTAGCTCCCTAGCCCTCACTCAGTCAGCCACTCACACACTCACTCACCAGCACATACACAAAATTTTTCATACAGTCACTCACTCACACCGGGATTCACATAGTCTGACTTGCTTGGCCGCCATCTTCCTGACTCTTCCCGGGGTCACACTTTTCTGTTTATTTATGAGTCTCATATTTTTTTTAGTAATGTGGGAAATTTGAGATAATATATTATAGAAACATCCCCACTCCAAGACTTCTTATTATTTTTTTGTCTGCCTGTTTATTTGTTTAGTGAATTGGATGGACAGTTTTAGTGGAGGCAGTGTCCTTTGTAGTGTGAAGTCTCTGATGTTACTCCTCAGAGGATATAGCCTTTGTCACTCTCACAGTCACCTTGAGAGACAGTAGTTTTCTCAAGGCTATCTTTGACTTTCTCTTTCTGTGGTCTGCCTGCCTCTGTTGATAACACACTCAGATACTAGGCTTTGCTAATTGTCAGCCATTTGCTCTGTTGTTTTGGACAATGTCATGGGAAATAAATTACTCTACAGTTTGATCCAATTAAATTCAGGCCCCTTTGAAGAAATTAAAATTTGAGGCCAGTCTTTAAAATATACTCTGACTATGGGAGGTTTCTTCATTGCTGCCTTTTTTTCTGGTTCTCTCTGTTAACTAGTAGACTTGTGGTTTAGCTTGTTGTTTTATGGAAATATCAGTCTTTTCTTCATTCCTTATTATAAAAATCTTTGTGGTTTTGAGAGTGCCCTAAAATTTGCACTTGTCTACACTCTGTTATAATAAAATCAGTTGTTGTGGGGAGTGCTTTGACTCTCTCTCTTATTATGGCCTGTTGCAGCTTGTTTCTAAGCTTGGTTTGAATAAGTCTAACATAGCTTTTACCCTAGGGCTCAATAAGACCTCTTTCTAAAAGTGGTCTTTCTGGAGTCTCTACTGAATTTTACAGGTATCTCAACTCTTACTGATCAGGACTTGAATGTCTTCTAGTTCTATTAAGCTCCCATACATTTTTCAAGTTGCAATGACCCATTAGTTGTTCTTTGACTGACTTCTCTGAGTATTATTCTAATGATATGCTGCTTTTTTCCCCAGAGATTCATGGGGGTTCCTATGGCGTTTCCCAAAACTTTCTGTGTTCAGTTTCCTCCTCTTGGGAACTATGCCCCTCAAATTCCAATCACTTCTTCTTCAAATGCTAATTTTTGTCTGTTATTTCAGCAACGGCACTATGCCTTATTTAGGTCTGCTTATTCTATGTCATTTTCTAGGACATGCCTCCAGGCAGAAAACTGAAGCAATCTTAGGGACCACCTGATTAGTTTTCCTTCTATATGTCATTATATCCTGTGATCCTCTTTGTTTGATGTCTAAAAACTGTTGTTCATATAATTTATACAGTTGTAATTGTTCATGGTAGAAGGTATAGTCTTATACCAAATAAACTGTCATGGGAAGAAGAGAAAGCCCAGTTCTTTACTTATGTGACCTTGTGTTTTTCTTATTTATTTGAGTAAGCTCCATAAAAACCCACAATTTTTATCTTTGCCTATTATGTTAGTTGATAATATTTTTATTTTGTGTAATCTACTATTAAAATATTTTATTTGTTTTAATCTCCATATTTTAATTTTAAAAAATTTATTAGTATTTTCTTTATAATTTCTTCCAACTAGAGAGCAAATATTTTCCTAAGAGTTTACTTCAGAGTTTTTTTTAAGGGCTTCATTCATTCTATTTTTATATTCATTATTTATATTTACAACTCTGTCTACTGAGATTATTTTTGATATATGTTATAAGATGATTTTGTGTATCTTTTATTCTAAATTTCTTCAAGTCATTGTTGCTCTTGCGGAAATATCAGTCTTTTCTTCATTGTTTATTATAAAAATATAATATAAAAAAACACTGTATAAATAAATTAATAAATGCATATCCCTTGAAAGGGGTTGAATGTTATTATTAATTATTTTGGAGTTCATGCATATCAATTCTGTGTCATGGATTTAAGGTCATTCTTGCATGATATAAGATTAAGACAGATGATACAGTGTGCTTCCTTTTAAAAGGCAAAATTTACTTAAAATCAATAAAAATGAAAATGAGGACATCAAGACTAGGACAAGCATGAAAGGGCAAAGCAGCAGCCAAGGTGGGTAGCTCTAATTTAGAACAATGGGTACAATGACCAGACTTGCAGTCAGAAAGACCTAGTTTTGAATTCTGGCTCTTTCACTTACTCCCTTTCTTTCTAGGTTGTGGTTAAGTAATATCAAACAATGTAGGTAGACCGGTTTTTGACATATCACCATCATGGCCACCATCATTATTGTAATTATAGTAATGGAAATAAAAAGATAAGAAGATGAAGATGGAGATGAGTACAGGGAGTGGGTAAGGTTGAAGGAGTGTAATCTGTTCTTTGCTTTGTTTATGGTGAATTAAGTAGAATAGTGTGGATTATGTGGTTTTAAACTTGCTTCCATATGTATGTATGTATGTGTATGCCGATGTGTTAGATTAGCAAACACATTCTTTTGACTATCAATTGTTTCACAGGTTTAAAAAAAAACTCAGTTTCACTGGGTAGTTCCCCAAAGATCCATCTCTTTCTACTTATTCTCATAATAAGTTGTCACATATATTCAATTATTGGTCTGTATACAGGAATTCACTACACGTTGAAGCACTGAGTGGGGGAGTGACAGGAGGAGAAAAGGGGGAGCTGGTAGTGATTATATCATTTTTCTTGTCTCAGTGAGTGAGTGTTCTGCCTAGCTTATCTGGTCTCCATAGATACGCGTTTAAACCAGATCAGACAAAATTGGTTCTTTTCTTCTTTGCTCAAAGGCAGTTTGTAATGGAATTTTAATGGGCTGAAGGTCAGAATTACCAAATTGAAATTCCCTTTTCTCCACCGTTGAGTTGTATGATTTGGCGCAGGCCCATTTTTCTCTTTAGTTTCCATGTCGGGAAATGGAGGGACAGAGAGAGTTCTGCATGTATATCAGAGTTCATTCATTTATTAACTTTTAAATCAAATAATAGTGCTTTCTGTGTGTTGGGCACTGTGTTGGGTGCAGGGGACACAGCGGTGTGAAATCATAGAGTTTGTTCCTACCTTCAAGGAACCTATCAAGAAGAATAGAGAGTCGTTAGAGTATAATGAAACATCATGAGTATGGTGGATGCCACCAAGGAGAAGTTCAGGTGTTATGGATGATAAATAGGCCAGGAGTCTATAAACTGTTTCTATAAAGGGAAAGATGTTAAATATTTTAGACTTTGTGAACCAATAGACAAAATGGAGCAGTTTTCTTGCCAAAATGATTTTTGGCAAATGATTTTTGAAAATATTTTACATCATTTGAAGAAATGTAAAAAAAAATTCTACATCTAAAAATTAAAAAAAAAAAACACCAATATTTTTAGGTTGCATGGACCTTACAAAAACAGGCAGTTGACTGTGGTCTGCTGACCCCTGACTAGATCAAGGATGTATTCATAATACAGTCTACTAGGTATCGTATCCCGATCCAGGGAATTTTAGTGGTTACTATTCTCTTGTTCTCCTAACAGACTTGTGTGAGATCTCCCTGTCTTTCAGTTTTCACCTACCTTTAACTCCACTTTTTGCTCTCTTTCTATTGTCATATCATATAATTGTAGACTCTAAAAATGTATACGAAATACATGCACTTATGCCTACACTGGTTTGATATTTTAGTTTGGCTGCCTATTTATCTCCTTTGAGAAAGGATTTAGTCACTTTATTAGTTTTCATACAATGGTCTGGTGACTATGTTGGTGAGTACCGGCAATTGCTTAAATGCTATAATAAGAGCTGGGGTAATACATTAGTAGGTTGGACATCAATATCTGTATCTGCTAAGGCAGCTGGGGAAGGAAATTGAGAGCAGGTACTGAGGGAGCAGACGGAGGAAACGAAAAGAACAGATAAAATACCTAGCTGTCCCAGAGCAGGATTAGCAAAGACATTGTTTTGGCTATCAATTGTTTCACAAGTTTTTAAAAAAAAAATCTCTTTGTACTGAGTAGAATCAGAGATGTGATGCCCTGTGTGAATACACTCAGCCGTGTGAAGAGGCTCCAAAAGTAGAATCAAATTCTATTGGGGAAAAAAGATCATTTATTACTTTTAAAAACTCATACTATAGAAGATGCTGTAAAATACAAACGTTGAATTTTAAAAATGGCACTTAAAATGTCTGAATCACTTAAAAGATTTCTGAATTTTATTTATTCTATTATAACTCTATCTTAAGGTAGCAAATATAACAGTCTTATAAATATTTCTAAATATATTTGCAGTTGCATCAAGAACTAGAAAACAACAAAAAATCCATATGCAATCAGTTTGATTTCAACCATTTCCCATTTCCTCTCTCTTTCTCTCTCTCTCCCTCTCCCCAACCCTCCTCTTCGCAACCCCCCAACTCTCTCTCTTATTCTTCTCACTTTTCCCTTAATTGTCTCAGGACCTGACTTTTTCTGATCCTATTTTATTTAGCCTGGGAAAAAGCTATGACTGGGAAAAATGCCAAAGATCTAATCAAGAAATTGTCAATAATAACCATGTGACTCAAGCTATAAATCACTTTGGATTAAACATCACCCTTCATCTGGGTATGAAATTTCCAATGTAATTTATTTGTTATCTGCCAATGGAGATTAAAACTTTCCCTTCCCAGGAGATCTTTCAGAAGCAGATAGATACCCACTGTCAGTGCAGCTAGGAAGTTGCCTGCCTGAAGACAGTCAAATAAAGCTGATGACATTGCTGGGTCCTTTTCTTCCTTAAAACTTGAATCCATTTGTATGCAACATCCAGTTAGCAAATGAAAATTTGGTCAAGCCATTATTTTTTGTATATGATGCCAAATACATCTTGATAGATTAGAGAGTCAATTGACTAATGCCCTCTGTGTGTGCGTGTTGAAGTGTTAAATCAAACCCAAAAGACAGAGGTAATAGACTCCAGAGTCTTCCATTTTGAAGCAGAGTTTGCTTCCATTCTGTGTAAGCATTAGGCTTTATCAAAGTTTATTCCAAGTCATTTTGTGTTAATTTCATGAATGGCATTTACATAGCATTAATAAATGCACATTATTCTAAATGTATAAAAATTTTTAGCATGCTTTAGATATGATCCTAGTTTATTATCAAAACTGTCAAAACCTCCATTTTAAAAAATAAACTTCCTCAGGTCATGACATAAACTTGATCTTGAACATTAGCTAGAACCTTTGTATGCATATATGAGTAATAAGAACACAGTGTCAATGTAACACTTACAGAAACACAGTATTTGGTATTTACTATCAGACAGGCTCTTACTGAACCTCACACCTGTATATCTAAGTTTATCCCCATTTTTAAAAGGGAGTCACTTGGGGTTTGTAGAGATCAGTGACTTGTTCAAGCCAGTGTCAATAAATGTGCAAATTAGGTTTTACACCCAAGATGGTTCTATTCAGAATCTGAGTTCTTTCCATCTTGCATCCCAGTCTTACATGGTTCTCTCAAAATTATCTGCCCCCTCAAAAAAAAGGACCAAACTGTTTAAATTATTTGCTGAAGATCACAAAGTTAATAACAAGCAGAGGCAGCACTTGAATTCAGACTTTTTGTTCTTATCTGTTGCTTTTGGCACCACATTTATTGCTTCTCATACATATGAACATGTTATGCACACATATTACACAGAAATCAGAATCAAATGCTTTGCATTTGAAGTATTCCTTTTTTTATTTTTTAGTTTAACTGTCTGTTGTTCATTGCTGTACTCAGGTGGCCCTTTAAAAATTCTAATTGCTGAAGTTATTATGTTAAAGGATTATTACAAGAACAACAAGTTAAATTCTAGAAGTCACAGGAAATAAAAGGTATTCCCTTTGAAGATCTTATTGAGATGCTGAGAGGATAATGCTTAAATAAAGAGATATCTGGGTTGAAATTTGAGACCAATTTTGCATGTGAAAACTCAGCAAATATTATGCTCAGTTAAACAAGATATGATCATTTAAACAGATGATATTATAAGAAAGGTCTTTTCTGTAAATTGTTGGAACGTAAAGAATTCTTCATGCAAGTAGGAACAGGGAGGTAGTTAGGGTCTTCTTAATAAAATGACAGTTTTCAAAGTGCTTGGTTTGGTAGCAAAATGCCATATTTCCTAAAAATGGAACTGAAATGGAAGGGGCCAAGATGTATTAGTCAGGCTATGTAATTTACTATCATAATAAATTGGGTTATTTTTGCTTTCTTCTATGATCAAAAAAAACATAAAAACAAAAATCCATACAGCTCTATCCACCACATTTGATATGTCCTTGTATTAATCAGGGTAGAAGAGCTACGCTGGTCTAATGGTAAACCACACAATCTCAGCTTAGACTATAAAGGTTTATTTCTTGCTCACATAAAGTCTGATGTGATTTGGGTCATGCTCTTCCTCTTATAGTTATGCCATGGGGAACATATGTTCCATGTATGTTATACAACAACCCTTGCACGATCCAAAGAGTGAGCATATCCTAAACTGTGTGCTGTAGGTGTTTTTCTTGCCTAATCCTTGTCCTGGTCCAGCCATCCTGTGACAGGTGGTTTCTAAGTTGTGGAATATACATGAATCAAATGTGATTCCTAACTTAAAGTTACTTAACGGTCCTGTGAGAGAGATATGATGTGCAAACCTAAGACAATGCAATGTAAAAATAAAATGCAGGTGTCATACAGTTTCCACAGATATTGTGCTGTGAGAATGGATTCCTTATTATTCTGCATTCAACAGTGTTTGCTAATTGCTAATCAGAGTACTCTGCTTGACCACATGTTAAAGAAGTGAAGGAGATGCAATCTCTCTGCTTTGAAGAGGACAACCACCTTGGAGGACTTGAAAGAAAACATAAAATATACATGGCCACCCATCACGCAAACCTCAAATGGGTATATACATTTTGTGAAGGTTCTCAGACTTTGCTGGCTGGGCATGGGATCCCATGGGTAGCCTAAAATGTGTGAGATTATTTAGTTTAGGGAAAGCCCAAGGTCCAGATTTATAAAAGCTTCTGAGGAGATTATATACCAGAGTTTCTAGGGTGGTACAGATGATGACTCCTCTTTTGTTTCATGAGGCTTTACTTTAGACTTATAGGAACAAAGTCATTCTGACTCCTCAGAAAATAGCCAGCATCATTCATCCCTTGAAACTCCTGACATGGACTGTCTTGCAAGGAGAAGAAGCATTTTTTCTTCTTTTCCATCTCTGAAGAGAGCTATCCCTGTCACAGGACATAGAAAGGCTCATAAAACTTGGACAAAATGTTACTAAAACATGGAAGTAAATGAAAAAACTGTAACTAGGAAAAGTTTGAAGAAGCTATGATAACTAGGACAGAGATTAGTCTCAGGGGTCCAGGGATGGGCTTCAGGAGGTTTGTGAATCCTCTGTAATATTTGTGTATATGTGGTTATATGCGTTATATGGATGAGTGTCCATCTATAAAAGGTAAAGAGCCACTAATCTCATTTTAAAGTGGTGGAATCACCAGTCTAAAGATATTTACATATATACCTAAGATCAAGCAATTAATCAGGGATAAATCCAGTTCTAAAATCCTATTCTTCTAATCCCCACTGTTATGGGTTAAAACATATTGAAGTCCTAAACCTTGGTACCTGTGAATATGACCTTATTTGGGATAGGGTCTTTGCAAATGTAATAGAGTTCAGAGCAGATCATGAGGATGTCCTTAATCTGATATGGCCTGTGTCCTTGTAAGAAGAGAAATGCATTGAGGGTAGACAAGGCTTGCTGAGCATCACCAGATGTTATATATATATATATATAAAAGAAAGATTCTGCTTTAGGGTCTCCAGAGGGAACATAACCCTGCCAACACCTTATTTCAGGTCTAGCCTACCTAACTGTGAGAGAATGAATTTTGGTTGTTTTAGCCTTCAAACTTATAATGGCAGCCCTTAGGAAACTATCCGTACTGGTATGTTTCTTTTGATTAAATTTACTGATCATTAAATTTGGCTGGTTTTTAAAATACATGTTTATTAGACAGACCTAGATAATGTACCTTCCCAGGCAATCTGGGCCCTTTGAGCCTTGGCTACTTGCTCTGCTTAGAACTTCTGAACAATGGCTCCTGCCACTCTCACAATCATAAAATTTCAGCCACCAATCAGAATTTAGTAATTAGTTTTCTTGGGCTCATGTGCCAGGCTTTGGGTCCCCTCCATTGTGCTCTGACAGGAGCTGCAGCAGCTCCAGGTGTCCAAGTCTGTCCTGACCACGCCCATGGAGACTCCAGCTTCCCCAGCACCTCCACGGGGGCTGGCTAATGCCAAAGAGAGTTGCAGGGCAGTAAATGTTCCATGAGGCAAGCTTTAATTAGAAGAAGACAGTAGACTAAGGAGACAGTCCATGAATTGTTTTCTCTTCTTTCCATCTTAGGGATAGTTTTGAGATGCGAAGGTTCTGTCACAGTTTTTCTGAGATACAGTATCCTACTGAACTAAAAAACCATTGGTATTTTATTGAGAGGAGACATATGTTCACCTCATCATGCACAGGGTTGTTTTTTCTTTACTTTTGAGGGTTGAGTTAAATTCTTATGTTGAATTTCTAACCCTCAATATCTCAGAATGTGATCTTAACCTGGAAATAGGATCATTGTACATATAATCTGTTAAGAGGGGTGTCATACTGGAATACAGTAGGCACGTATTCCAGTATAACTGGTTTCATGTACGCACAAAGGAAGAATGCCATGTGAAGATGAAGGTGAATATTGGAGTGATGTTTCTACAAGCCAAGGAATACCAAAGATTGTGAAGCTAAGAGTGATATGTGAAACACTCTTTTTCACAACCTGTAGCAGGAACCAACCCTGCTGACACCTTATCGTAGGACTTCTAGCCACCAAAATTGTGAAGCAGGAAATTTGTGTTGTTTATCACTCAGTTTGTGGTGTTTTGTTATGGTAACACGAGCAAATGAACACACCTTAATTTCACTACTGCACTTCGCATATTCTCTTATTCTTGCTGTTATTGGTTTGTGCCAAATCTCTATCTTCTCTTTAATTATATGTAAACATTCAGGCTCTGTTTTGTCTCAGGTGTTGTTTTTCCAGAAACTTAAGCTAATATTTTTAATAATATAAATAACAAACAATAATATTTAAATAATTTAATTATAGTTTAACTTAATTTATTAATTTGGATTTAATTTAATTCATTATTATTAATACATTATTAATTTAAATAATAAAATTTAATATTTTTAATAATAACGTTTGGTCCTTTTTTTGGTAGATAAGTGTGTGGATATTCCTGGGTAACCACTGACATGAAGAAGTATGATATTTCCTTTTCTTAGAAAAGCTTATAATTTTTTGAGCAAGACTGGTCTAATTTGTAAAACCACTAGGAGTTAGCTAAGGCAGAATGTTGTAGGTTATGCATCTACATTGTGATAAAGGTTGGGAAAGAGTCACATGGTTAGCTTCTAGAACTGCAAGACAAACTATTAACTGTGAGGAACCCTATGTTATCTCTGCAGTTTCCTCATATCACCACAAAACAAGAGTGTATATTTGGCATATTCTGTACATATTCTTAAATTCTTACACATGGGTCCGTGACAGGCAGACAGGAGTCTGATTTAAAATAGAAAACTCAGACATTTGTAAACAAGGCCTCATGTTGGTAATTCAGACAAAGTAATTAGTGTTTATGACTGCAGGAGTCTGGAGTATATGTGATGAATTATATTAATCAGGAGTGAATTGATACTGCAGGGTAGAGAAAGATAATTTCTCCAGCTAAGTACACACGGCCAGTAGCTGAAGCTATTTCCCAGACCAAACCATTACACCCATCAAAAGGCATTTATTAAGGGGTTATTTGCACATCACACTATGCTAAATGCAGAACCAACTTTGTCTTAAAATCCACTCTTGTCTCTCTTGCATAATCTACACAGTTTTCAAGAAAGAACAAGCAAACTTCACTTTGAATTTAGAGCCCTTTGGCTAAAGCAACTTTTATACTTAATAATGCATTTTTGAGATGAAATCAATTGAGCTCTCATTTTTTTGGTTCAGATTTTTTAAATATTACCATTATTAGTGGTTCACACAAACTTATTTATGCATATAAGTTATTAAAACATGGAATTGACTCAAACTCTCTAAATGATTTTTGCTTCCAAACTATAATCTCTCTGCCCTCAATGAGTTGTTTATAGCGGTATCATGTGCTGCAACTTCTGCGATGCTAGCAACCCAGTCTTCGTTGTCTTCACTAAATGCTGAGTGCCTGCGCAAAACTTGGATGAGAGGAGGTATATAAGAAACATCTGTTGAATGAGAAAGCCCTCATTTCTGGTTGAATTCAGTAAGGCTAATTTCTCTGAGCACTCCCGTAAGAGAAGACACCAAAACTTTGTTGTGTGCCCGTTATGTTCCAGGCTTCCTGCTAAGCACTTTATATAATTTCAAGGAGGATCTCTTCCTTCACTTTACAACAGGTATAATTGGGAGAGAAAATGGGAACAGAACTGGTGGAAGTGTGAGAGTCTCTGCTAGGGCAAGTGTCCATAAAGACAGTCTGTGTTATTAGGTGTGTGCAGGTGGGTGAGTGAAAGTCCACCTGCACACACGTCGGGATCAAAAACCCAGGGCTCCCTTCCAGAGGTGGCTGCAACCCACCACTGCTGTGAAGTGGACCTCTGGTGTGCAGGATCATCTGCCATTCTCAGGGCTCTCTCAGGAGGGGGCAGCAGAGACCAGCTACTCCCCAGCACCTGGCACCTGGCACATGACACCACCTGTGACAACAGGCTGGGCACTAGCAGTGGGAACCATGGAGAAGGACCATGAGAAAAACTGGAGCTGAGCCCTGCTGCTGGTGAGGAGATGCTGACTGCTGCCATTTTCTCTGTCCTGGGACTGGGTAGAGACCTGCATTGGCCTGCTCAACTCTGTTTAGCCTCCAACCTGAGACTCAGAGATTATCTCCACACCCCTCTGTGATTGACATTTGCTGGCCCAGAAAGACTTCAGGAGTGGAAATGGAGAAATAGATGCCCACCCTCACAAAGGACCAGGCACGGACATGTCTGATCTGAGTGGGAGACTTGGCAGAAGCAACAACAGCAACAGACAAGTTGGTTGGTGTGCCTGTCTGTTTTCCTTCTTCTTCTCTCTGTTCATCTTCCTTCTTCCTTTTTCTGTTCTTTTCCTTTTTCTTATCTCATTTTGCTCTCAGGGGTCATACATATGCTACCACCACATGGACAGATTGTAAGGTGGTAGGAAGTGGGTTCCAGGGGTCTTACAACCTGTCAGTGGATACTGTGATCTGCAGATAGTTTCTGAACCACAACTCCCCCATCACAGCTTACTCAAATCTCAAAACTGCAAAAAGCGCAGCCCCTATCCCCAGTCCGGCTTCAAAATTGAACAAATCCAGAGGATCTACTTAAGGAAGAATAGGGGATTGATCAAACAAGTGAAAGCTACCCCCATCACTGAGCAACAGAATTAAAGAAGGGGGAAAAAGTGGGAGGAAAACCATCACAAATGAAGAAGAACCAAAGGAAGACCACAGGTCCCATCCAGACTCCTGGGAAGACAGCACCTGAGAATACAGACTTTGGACCTCAAACAATGAAGAGTCCCCAGAGTGGTCTCAAACCACAAATGCAGATATCAAGATATTAACAGAGAGAATGAATAGAAATGTGGAGAGATAAGAGGAAAGAAGGAAGGAATTGATAACTGAGATGATGGCAATAAAGAATATAGTAAACAAAATAGATAACAAACTGAATTAACCAAGTGGAAGAAAGAATCCCAGAGCTTGAGGATCAAAATATGGAACCAACCCAAACTGTTAAAGACATAGAGAAGACGGTTTAAAAGATGGAAAAATGCCTCCAAGAGATGTGCAATTATATCAAGAGGCCAAAGCTAAAATTAATTGGCATTCCTGAGGCAGATAGGGAGACAGAGACCACCCTGAACAAATATTTTATGAAATTATCCAAGAAAACTTCCCTCATCTTATCAGAGACATGACCATTCAAACACAGGAGATTCGTTCAGAGAACCTCTGCAAGACATCAAATGAGAAGACCAACTCCTAGACACAGTAATTCACTTATGTAAGGTAGATATAAAAGAAAAAATTCTAAAGGCAACAAGAGAGAAAAGTCAGACTATCTACTGGGGAAGACCACTCAGAAGAGCAGCAGGCTTATCTTCAGAAATACTACAGGCTAGAAGAAACTGTATTTCAACTAAGAAATCCCTACCAAGTCAAGCTAAACTTCATTAGTGATGGAAAATTAAAATCCTTCCCAGACATTCAATCCCTAAAAGTTTATACTGCCTCCAGACCAGCTCTATAAGAAACACCTAAGAAAGTATTAAACACAGAAGAAAGAAAAAAGAAAAAAAGAACCATGCTCTTCCCAAGTATGCAGAAAAAAGAATGAAAACACACACTATATCAATCCCAAAATCATTTTAAAAAGCCAACATACAAACAAACAAACAACAACAAACTCTATGAGTACCTCATGACAGGGATAAACTCTCAAATCTCAATAATTAGCCTGAACTTCAAATGGACTAAATGCACCACTGAAAAGACAAAGTATGGCAAACTGGATTCAAAAAAACGTGCTGCAACAATATGCTGTCTCTAGGAGAATCATCTAAGCAGAATGGATGCTCACAGACTCAAAGAAGGCAATGGAAAACAAATGTTCAGGGAACAGAACACAATAGAAAGTAGGAGTTTCAGTCTTAATATCAGACAAAATATCCTTGAAGCTATAAAAAATTAAAAAGATATGAAAGACCCCTACATAACCATAAAAGGTTCAATCCATGAACAAGAAATATCCATCCTAAACATATATGAACCCAACATAAGAGCAGGAGCTTCTAAGTAAACTAAAAAAAAATTGACTCTAACACTATCATAGCTGAGGACTTAAATATCCCACTAACAATCCTAGATAGATCATCAAAACACAAAATAAGCAAAGAGATCTGGAATCTCAACTAGATGCTTGACCAAATGGACTTAATAGATACCCAGAGAGCACTCCACCCAACAACCAAGGAATATACATTCTATTCATCAGCACATGGAGTGTACTCCAAGATCAACCACATCCTCATCCATGAATCAAGCATAAACAAATTCTATAAGATCAAAATACCTCCATGCACCTACTCAGATCACAGTGGAATAAAACTGAATATCACCATCAGCAAAATTCCCTCCAAACCCAGAAAGACATGGTCACTAAACAGCATGATGCTGAAAACTCATGGGCCAGCACAGAAATCAAAGCAGAAATTAAAATATTTCTGGAAACCAATGAAAATAAAGACACATCTTACAAAAACCTCTGGGATGCCATGAAAACAGTACTGAGAGGGGAATTCATTTCTTTACAAACACACAGCAGGAAAATAGAAAGAGAACATGTTAACAATCTAACAAATCACCTAAGAGAGCTGGAAAGACAAAACCACCAAAACCCTAACTTCAGCAGAAGAATCCAGACCACTAAAGTCAGTAAAAACCCAAATATGGGACATAGAAGACAAAATTATCAGAAAAAATAAACAAAACAGAAAGCTGATTCTTTGAAAGAATAAATGAGATTGATATACCCCCTAACCAGATTGACCAGGAAAAAGAGAGAAAAAGCCCCCCAAAAAACAATCAGAAATGCAAAATATCAAATCACAGTGGACCCCAAAGAAATACAAAAAATTACCAGAGATTACTATGCACACCTGTATGGAAGCAAACTTGAAAACCTAAATGAAATGGAGGACTTTCTGCTATCACACAACCTCCCAAAGTTGAAACAGGAAGAAATTGAGACATTAAATAGACCACTAACAACCCAGGAAATTGAATTCTTTATAACAAAACCACCTAAAAAAAAACAAAAAAAAAAAAAAAAAATCCGGGACCAGACGACTTTCCAGTGGAGTTCTAAAAAACATACAAAGAGGAGCTGGTTCCAATCTGACTGAAAGTATTCCAGGCAATTGAGAAAAATGGGACTCTCCCCAAACTGTTTTATGAAGCTAACATCACATTGATACCCAAACTGGGTAAAAATCCAATAAAGAAAGAAAACTACTGGTCAATATCCCTGATGAACACAGATTCAAAAAGTCTCAACAAAATTCTAGCAAATTGGATCCAACGACACATTTCAAAAACCATCCACCATGACCAAGTATGCTTAATCCTCGGGATGCAGAGCCAGTTTGACATCCACAAGACCATAAATGTAATTAAAATACATCAACAGATGTAAAAATAGGAATCACATGATTATAACATTAGATGCAGAAAAAGCCTTTGATAAAATCCAGCATCCTTTCTTGATAAAAACCATGGAACACCTAGCATAGAGGGAACATACCTCAAACTAGTAAAAGCCATCTACGATACACCCACGCCAACATATTGCAAAATGGACAGAAAATGAAACCATTTCCCCAGAAAACCATAACAAGACACAGCTGCCCGCTTTTACCCCTCCTGTTCAACATAGTGCTGGAAGTCCTTGCTAGAGCAATCAGACAAGAGAAGGAAATCAGGAGTATCCAAATAGGAAAGAGGAAGTCAAGTTATCCCTCGTTGGTGACGATATGATTCTATATTTTGAAAATCCAAGAGAATCTGTTAAAAAAGTTCTTGCACTGATAAAGGACTTTGGCAAAGTCTCAGGTTGCAAAGTCAATGCTCAAAAGACAGTTGCATTTGTATACACCAAAAACAAACAGGCAGAGAAACAAGTAAAAAGGATAATTCCATTCACAATAGCAACAACAATAACAAAAAAGAAATACCTCACATCTTCCTAACTAGAGAAGTGAAAGACCCTAACAATGCAAACTATAAAACATTGCTCAAAGAAGTCAAAGATGATGCAAACAAATGGAAAAATATTCCATGCTCGTGAATTGGAAGAATCAACACTGTTAAGATATTCATCTTACCCAAGGCAATCTACAGATTTAACGTAATACTCATTAAATTACCAACATCATTCTTCTCAGACCTGGAAATGACAATACAGAAATTCATATGGAGACATAAATGATGATGAATAGCCAAAACAATCCTCAGCAAAAGAAGCAAAGCAGGATTATCACACTTCCAGACTTTAAACTTTACTACAAGACTACAGTAATCAAAACAGCGTGGTACTGGTACAAGAACAGGCATATAGACCAATGGAACAGGATAGACATTCCAGGAGCAAAACCTCAATTTCTCAACCAACTCATTTTCAACAAATCCTCCATTAACAACCACTGGGGAGAGGAAAACTTACTCTGTAAATGTTGCTAGGAAAACTGGTTGATGACATGCAGAGGATTAAAACAAACCCCTACCTATCACCATACACAAAAATCAACTCTAAATGGATCAAAGACCTAAACGTAAGACCTCAAACTATAAGAATCTTAGAAAACACAGGAGACAACCTTATGGAAATTGGAACTGGCAACCAGATCATGATCAAAACACCAAATGCCCAGGCCATAAGAGATAAGATAAAGAAATGGGACTTCATCAAACTGAAAAGCTTCTGTAAAGCAAAGGAAACCATCAAGAGAGCGGGGAGAAAGCCCACAGAATGGGGAAAAAAAGTTTGCCAACTGTATATCTAACAAAGATCTAACACCTAGGATCTACAAGAAACTCAAACATGCCAGAAAAAAGAAAAAAACAAATAGCCCTATTAATAAGTGGGCAAAAGATATGAATAGACACCTCTCAAAAAAAGACATATGAGCCAACAGATACATGAAAAAATGCTCAGTCTCACTAATCATTAGATAAATGAAAACTGAAACCACACTTGCATACCACCTAACTCCAGTCAGGATGGCCATCATCAATAACAAAAAACAGCAGATGCCAGAGAGGATGTGGGGAAAAGGGAACAGTTCTGCTTTGTTGTTGGGAGTGTAAACTAGTACAGCTTCTGTGGAAAACAGTGTGGCAATTTCAAAAAGACCTAAAAATTGACCTTCCATATAACCTAGTAATCCTCCTTCTGGGAATATACCTGGAGGAACTCAAATCTTTTTACAAAAAAGATACCTGTGCATGCATGTTTATTGCAGCATTCTTCACAATGGCAAAAACATGGAACTAACCGTGCTGCCCAGCAAAAGTAGACAGGATAAAAAAAAGTGGTACATATACACGATGGAATATTATGCAGCCATAAAGAAGGACAAAATTTTGAACTTTGCTGCAACTTGGATGGAATTAGAGTCTATCATTCTCAGTGATCTATCACAGAAACAAAGAACTGACTACCACATGTTCTTGCTCATAAGCTGACCCAGAACAATTACCATAATGCTGTAAGAAAGGGATGGGCAGTACTGGAACACTGACAGGAGAGGGGGTGGGGCACACTTCATCAATAAGGGTACCTGATCTCAAACCAGGTGAAGTGGCGACCAAAGTCAGGCCTAAACCTTATCTGTACAATGACCATTTGTATACCTAATCCTGAATTGTACCTTACATCTTTAAAATTAAAAAAATAATGGGTGCAATCTTACTTATTTAATTAATTAATTTATAGCATTTCCTCTCAATACAAACACAAAGCAGTCAAACTACTAAAAAAAAGTAGAAACAAATATCCATCAACTAATAAAATGTAGTACAAACTTATGGATGGTGAAAATGTTTCAAATCGGGCAACCCCTTCTGGTCCCCTCCCACTGTGGAAACTTTTCTGTCCTCTCAATAAATCCTGCTTTCTTAAAAAAAATAAAAAGGAAAAAGAAAATGTTTCAAATCAATTGTGGTAATTTCTGTACAACTCTCTGAATATGCTAAACAACATCAAACTGTACGCTTCAAATGGGGAAATTTTATGATGTCTGAATTATAACTAAATAAATATACAAAACAATAAACAAATAATTCAATAAAAGATATACCACAACCAAGTGGGTTTATCCTAGGGATGCAAATATGTTTCAGCAAACACAAGTCAATAAACATGATCCACTGCATAAGTAGACTTAAAAACAAAAATCTTTTCTTCCTTTCAATATATACAGTAAAAGCATTTGATAAAATTCATCATCCATTTATGATAAAAGCCCTCAGCAAAAGAGACACATAGGGAACATTCTTCAAAATAATAAAAGCTATATATGACAAACCCATAGCTAATGTTGCCCTGAATGGAGAAAAATTGAACACATTCCTCATTAGAACTGGAACAGGCTATGATGCCTACTTTCACCACTCCTCTTCAACATAGTACTGGAAGTCCTAGCCATAGCAATCAGGCAAGAGAAAGAAATAAAGCGTACTCAAATTGAAAAGGAAGAAATCAAACTGTCTCTATATGCCAATGGCATGATCTTATACCTAGAGAACCCTAACAACTCCTCCAGAAGACTCCTGGACTTGATAAGTGAATTTAGTAAAGTTTCAGGACACAAAATCAGCACACACAAATCAGTAGCACTGCTATACACAAATAGCAACCAAGCTGAGACTCAAATAGAGAACTCAATTTCATTTAAAATAACTGTCAAAAAGCTGAACTAGGAATATATTTAATTAAGAAAGTGAAAGATATCTATAAGGAGAGCTACAACTCTGATGAAAGAAATTGTGGAGGGCACAAACAATTGAAGAAACATCCCCTGCACATGGATCAGAAGAATTAATATTATTAAAATGACCAAATTACCCAAAGTACTCTTCAAATTCAATGCAATCCCCAACAAACTACCAACGTCTTTTTTTTCACAGAATTAGAAAAAAACAAATCATAAAATGTATATGGAACCCAAAAAGAGCCAGAAGGGCCAAAGCAATCCTAAACAAAAAGAACAAAGTGGGAGGCATCACATTACCTGACTTCAAATTGTACTCCAAGGTTATGGTATCCAAAACAGCATAGCACTGGTAAAAAAGCAGACACATGGGGCAATGGAACAGAATAGACAATCCAGAAATAATTCTGAATACCTACAACCAACTGATCCTTGATAAAGCAAACAAAAACATACCCTGGAGAAAGGATACCCTATTCAACAAATGGTGCTAGGAAAACTGAATAGCTACTTGCGGAAAAATGAATCTTGATCCCCATCTCTCCCCATATACAAAAATTAACTCAAGATGGAGTAAAGACTTAAATGTCAGATCTGAAATCATAAAAATCCTAGAAGAAAACCTGGGAAAAACACTCATGGACATTAGCCTAGGCAAATAATTTATGACTAAAACCCCCAAAGCAAATGCAACTAAAACAAAAATAAATAAATGAGAATTAAATTTAAAAGCTTCTGCACCGCAAAAGAAATAATCCACAGAACAAACAGGAAACCAACAGAATGAGAGAAAATATTCACAAACTATTCATTTGACGAAGGACTAATATCCAGAATCCACATAGAACTGAAACAAATCAGGAAGAAAAAAGCAAATAGCCCCATTAAAAAATGGGTAAATGATTTGAATAGACATCTCTCAAAATAAGATATACAAATAGCATACAAACATATGAAAAATTTCACCATTACTCATAATGAGAAATGTAAATTAAAACCACCTCACACCAGTCAGAATAGCTATAATTAAAAAATCAAAAAACAACAGATGCTGACATGGATGTGGAGAAAAGGGAACACTTATACACTGTTGGTGGTAGTGTAAATTAGTACAATCTCTATGGAATGCAGTACAGAGATTACTCAAAAAACTAAAAGTAGATCTACCATTTGATCCAACAATCCCACTACTGGTATCTACCCTAAGGACCAAAGGTTGTTGTATAAAAAAAGACACTTGCATCTACATGTTCATTGCAGCACAATTCACAATTGAAAAGCTGTAGAATTAACCCAAGTGCCCATCAACTGATCAATGGATAATGAAAATGTGAAATGGATACACCATGGAATACTACACAGCCATAAAATTGAATGAAATCGTGCCCTCTTCAGCAACATGGATGGAGATGGAGATCATCCTGGGTAACCTGACTCACAGACAGAAAACCAAATACCGCATGTTCTCACTCATAATGTGGGAGCTATACAGTCACAGAGATGAAAATAATAGAACTGGGGGCACCAATAAAGGGGAGGGGAAGGGGGTTAGTGTTCAGAAACTATCTATGGGCACAATGTTCACTATCTGGGGAATGGGCCACTTGAGACCCAATCCCCACTACACAATATGTCCATGTAACCAATACCTCTGAATCTAAAAATAAAATAACTTTAAAAATAAAGAGTGCAGTAATATTTATTTATTTACCTATTTATTTATTTTTGGCATTACAAATCATTCAATAATAGTATGCACATGAAGAACTTGGCACCGTGACTGGCACCGAACGCATACTCAGCTATTGGTTACCTTTCTCTTCTTTCATTTAGCATTCAGTGTCCACCAAACATGCCTGACAGTGATTTTCTATGTCCCAATTTAGATCAGATGCAGAAGACGAACTCCTCAAGAGGGCACATTTGCCTCTTCGTTGTTCTCCTTTTAATATTTTTGAATGGAAATTTCACCACCACCCCAGCCTAGGCCCCTAAGGTCTGTCACTTGGTTTATTAAATTGCTTCCTAAGTCTAACAGCTTTTGGTTTTGTCTCTTGCAACACATAGTTCTTTGCTCCGAGAGAGAACTACTCAAAACACACATTTGACAATTGATTCCTTTGTTTACTCCCTGGTGACCCGGGATTCCCTACAAAAATAGCCCAGACTTTCCGGCACGATTTAAAAGACTCTCTCCATGACCAGACCCTTCTTTTCCCCCGAGACCCATGTCGTTCAACTGCTTCTATATCGGATGCATTTTCGTGAACATATGTGACCCCGTTGTTCTGCAAGTCCGTGCTTTGCTTGTACAGGTCCTTCTGCTTGGTAGTCTCCCTGTCTTTCCATATCTTTCTTCATCTAGGCCACCCTGCTCATTCTCTTGCATCACTTTTTATTGGCAGTCTTAGGAGAGCTTAGGGACCCTCCCTTCATGGTTTTTCTTTATTACTTTTTATTCTGAATATCAGGAATCTAGAATATCGCATTCAAATCACCCATTAGTCCCTGTTGCTGCCACAACAGTCTAGGGCATAAGGGGGCCGATGTTTTCCTTAAAGAACCAGGTAGCGGGTATCTTAGCTTTGCGGGACATATGGTCTTTGTCACAGCTACTCGGTTCTGCCATTGTAGCAACAAAGACAATATGTAAATTAATGAGCCTGGCTGTGTTCCAATAAAAGTTTATTTACAATCTATAGAGGACAGGCTGGATTTGTCCTATGAGTTGTAGCTTGTTAACCCCTTACCTGAACCTTTTGATGATGGGAATCGTCTTCTCTTTCTTAGTATCTCTAGAACTTAGCTCAGTGCCTGAGTTTAAAGGGTTGCACAGTAAATGTTAATTGAGCCGGGGGTGTATTAACCCCTCCAAATTATCATGTGCCAGGTGCTTATTCTTGTTTTTATCTGAAGTATAATCAGGTTGCTGCTGAACACTTTTAATTTTGTATCCAGCAGGTATGCCTCATTTGAGGAACAGAAGCAAGTCAGTACATACTAAATTACCAGGTCACATTCTAGCACAGAAATCCTTGCTTTCTGCCTGAGCATCTAAGGCTTCTTTCTAATTTTCTCAGGTATCCCATTGCCCTCAGGTCTTGCAGCTCTCCTTGAAACCAGCCACATTGTTGTCTGTGACCTGTTTATTGAAAGCTGTGTAACTAAGTACAGTAATAGAATTTTTCAATCAATACCCAATTGTAGCAGGAGCTGGTAGAGAGATTTGAGGGCAGCCATAACATGCTGAGATAACTTGGTGTCACTAAGAAATCAGGCAGCAGAGAGCAGTATTAATTGAGTTCTATCAATCATACATATGGGCATTGGGCTTAAAATTTGGTATGGAATCTGCAGTATTGCTTGATATGTATTTGGTTGTGTAAACCCAGAAAGAAAACTCATATGAACCCAATTGAATGACACTCAGCTGTTCTAGGCCTCTCATACTAATTTTGTATTTTTTTTCCCTGTTCAAAAACTCAACAGTGCATATCTTCTATATGCATAATATAAAAGGAAGAACAGTGGTATCTAATGGTGACCCGGAATAGTTGATACAAAGAGGAAATATATAGCCATAGAAAGAAAGTTGGAAGCCAAAAGACCCAAAATTCAAACTCCAGCTATTCTACCTACTAATTTTGTGTTTTGGGTATGAATCAAGCAACATTTAGAGCATTTGTTTTTCTATCCTTGCAGTGGGCAGTATGTCTGCCTGCCTCATCATAGTGTTTCTGTGAATTGCAAAGCAATTTGGGGCTGTGAAAATGATACGCAATGATAGTTGTTGTTTTATGAATACCTTAATTATTCTGCTTCTCCAGGGAATGATGTGTAACCCTACGTGAGTTCTCCTTGTAATTCATTCCTTTAAGTGCCAGAACTTTAATCTTAACAATTTTTATTGAAGTCTTTCCCAAAGAATGCACAATGAACTGACTGTTTTATTAAACTGAATAGTCGATGCAGATTTACTCATTTGTGGCTCAGGGTTAAAGTTGGGCATTCTGCCTCTGTAGTCAGTGTTCTGGCTGTAGGTACTGTCGGCTATGGGACTTACCTGTGATTGAGGTTTGGCCTCAGAAGTAGTTTGACTTTAGCCTTCTGGAAAAAAAGTGTAATTGTTAATTTGGATTATTTGCCTCTTCCACAAAGGAAGATTGAGAGAATGATCGAAATAATGTTATGGTTGGGGGGACACTCAACACCATTGTGTCCAAACTCTTCTTAGAAGGAAGTGAAATGAGACCCCAAGGCTTTACTGCTTTGCTCAGTTTTACACAGAGGATGAGTGTCAAAGCTCTCCCCCAATCCCCAGCTCCTGACAACATGAATTTTAATGGACGTTGGCCTAGGGCTTTACCATTTCTAAAACATTTGCACTTCCATATCTTATTTGGACCTCTCCAAAACTGTGAAGTTGGCAAGGCAGGGTTATTTTCTCTATTTCATGAGTATAAAGTGACTTTTCCACAGTCACTTAGTGAGCAAATAGTCAGTGGGAGGTGCTGGGACATGGCCACATATCTTGTGACCACAGGTCCTGGTTTCATTCCAGGCCATCATGTTTCACGCTATTGAACTATGTTTTGTCTGCTATAGCATGCAGTCAGTATCGGTGCTGCATGACCTCTGGGGCACATGGTTTTGCTGACTGCTTCAAGATAAATTATCTTCCTAAAGATAGAAGATGTCTTCTCCTTAATGAGTTGATATTCCAGAGCAATTTCTTCAATATGGCTGTGATGTGTTCTGAATTATTCACAGCACTTAAAACTTTATGTATGAGGTCCGTACCACCAGCAGTAAGAATGACTGGCATCTTCTTATCAGCTTTCATCCACTTGTACTCACAGTGTCCTTCTGCCTCTAGTCCCATATCCTAAAACTTTTTCTTAGCACTTTAGGGTCCACCAGTAAGGAAATAGTTAAAGTTCCCTTTACACAGAAGCCTGTTTTTTATGCCACATTAGTTAAAAAATAAAAGTTTCTGTTGGCACTGTCTTAAACCAAACTTACACTGGCTTAAGAACACCAGGGAACTTTTTGGCTCCTGAAACTAAAAATCCAGGGGTATATATATCTGACATGGCTGGACCCATTATTTCTAAATGAGTATGAGAAAAACATCTTTCTCTCTCTCTCTCAATCTTTCTCTCTTCTTTTTTCTCTCTCCGTATTTTCACATTCCTTTAATCTGAATTTTTTGCACTAGGTTTTTTCCTCAGGCAGTTTCTCTCAAATGGAAGGAAAGAGGGGCCACTGGTAGTTCCAGAATTATATTAGCTAATCAGTTACACTGAAACAAAAGTGCTGTCCACTTCTCCCATCTCCACAATAGCATCAAGAAAAATTTCTCTTTGAAGTGGCTTAGTTATATGCATCTATTCTGAGAACTGGAGTATGTGGTCAACTCTACCCAAGCCACATATATGGAGACTTAGGGTAGTAGAGAATCCTGAATTTATACACACATAAAAATATATATGCATATATATGTATACATACACATCCACATACCCCCTCACACACACGTAGTTACTGTTGATGAGGAATGGATATTGAACAGGCAAAATCACACACTATTCACCACATACACTGAAACACCTAAACCCATGCTAAAAGACTACTCTGCTAAAATACTTTGCTGTCTCATTTACTCAAAAACTTCTATATAACCTTCTAATCCTACTGACAAGCTATTTGCTATGTGGATGATCTTGGGATAAATTACCTAACCTCTATATGTTTCAGTTTCCTTGTCTATAACATGGTATATAATAATACCCAACTGTTATGCTAGTATGATCATTATAGGTCTAATTTCTGTAAGGTAAGCTTAGCACGGTCTTTGGTAAAAATTATGTGCTCTATAAATGTTAACCATTACTCCACAATGTCATGGAGAGATAAATGCTGTGAAGAAAGACAAAGCAAGGTAAGGCACAGAGAGTGGCAGTGGTGTTACTTAAGAAATTACAGGTCCTGGGGCATATTTCTAAAGAGATACTACTTGAGGGAGATTAGAAAGGAGTGAGGTTGTAAGCCATGTGAACAACTTGGGGATGAACATTCTAGGTAAAGGGAATGACAAGCATTCCCTAAAGCAGAAAAAAGCCTGGCTTATTTGAGGAATAAAATCACAGGAAGACATTTACAGAAGTGTAATTTTTCCCTAAGATCTTCAATTTCAACTTTTAACATAATTATAGACACATATAACATTAAACATTGAGTCACTATAACTAACAAGAAATTTCTATCCATTTAATTTCCCTTCTTGAAAGTCTGGAGCTGAGCCAAGTGCAAGTTTTTCCAGGCAGTGTCCTGGGAGCCAGAGTGAGAAGTAACTATCAAATACCTTATACTGGCAGTGGTGGCATGAGAAAACAACAAACCAAGTTGGGTCTCCAGAAGGAGTGTTCACATTTGGCTTTAAGTCATAGATTTCAAAAGAAGTTTGCCAATCTTAGGAACTGGAAAGACAGTGGAGGATGAGACTTGTGACCTGAAAAGGTTGAGCTGACAAGAATATGTCTGAACAAGGAGTATCATAATGACCTGATGTGGCTGGGAGCTTCAAGACACAAGTTGTTTTGTGTCTTAAAGTATTGTTATGCAACTTGAGTTGAAATGCCATCTGTAAAATATATATATATATATAATAAGGTCCTGTTTTTTAGATGAAATAATTGAGATAACATTAGGTTGGCTGGGCTTGGTGTCTCAGCTTGTAATCTCAGCACCTTCGGAGGCTGAGGCGAGTAGATTGCCTCTGAGCTCGCGGGTTTGAAATCAGTCTGGGCAACTTGGAGAGACCTCGTCTCTACAATAAAATGATAAAAAATTAATCGGGTGTGGGAGCGCTTGCCTGTAGATCCGGCTTCTTGGAAGGCTGAGGCGGAAAGATTGCTGGAGCCCAGCAGGTTAATGCTGGGGTGACCGTGAGCGTGCCACTGCCCTCTAGCCTGGGTGATGGAGTGAGACTTCGACTCAAAACAAAACAAAACAAGACATCAGGAGGTTGAATTATGGGCCGGGGTGGTGGCTCACATCTGTAATCCTAGCATTTTGGGAGGCAGAGGCAAGAGGATTGCCCAAACCCAGGGGTTACAACGCCAGCCTGTGCCACTTGGTGAGACCTTGTCTCTACAATAAATCAAAAAATTAACCAAGCTTGGTGGCAAGTGCCTGTAGTTCCAGCTACTTGGAAGGCTGAGATGGAAAGATCACATGAGCCCAGGAGGTTGAGGCTGCAGTGGCTATGAGCGTGCCACTGCACTCCTGCCTGGTGACAGTGATACTCTGACTCAAACAAAAAAAGAGGTTAAATTATGATCAAGCTAATTCCCAAACCTTAGTTCTGTTTCCTTAGGATGAAGACTTTGGATGTAAGATGAAATACAAAAATATGGTAGAGCATATTAGAACAATTAGTTCTTTGTCTTTGTCATCTTTTCATTTAATCATCCAACGCATGCTATTCATTTATCCATTGGGCACCAGGCCCTGTGCTGAGCACTAGAAGTGATATTTCAGAGCTCCTACTCTTTTGTAATCTGGGATAGTGATAAACCACATGAAAACTAATAATTTCAATAAAATGTGAAAGGTGCTTTACCACTTAAGAGCTATGTAAATCTGAGAAAGTATTTAAGCATCTATTTCTTGTTTATAAAGTTTCAATAATAATAGTACCTACCTTATAGCATTTTGGGGTGGGCTTAAAGGAGAAAAATACAATGTTAAATGCTTAATGCACTATCGGCACATAATAAATGCTAGACGCTTTTTTTAAGGGTATAATAACATCGAAGGTCTGGGGTGGAAAGGAAGGAGGAATAAATTATGTTATTTGGGTCTAGAAAAATCCCTATAGAAGTATCAAATCTTGAAAAATGAATTGATAAGTGTAGAAGGCATTACAGTGTGGAGAATCCTGTGAAATACTGTCAAGTTTCCTGGGGGAGAATTTTGTTTATGGTAGAATTAGGTAAGATATATTGAGAAATATTCATGTTTCATGCCAAGGAATATTTTTCCATATAATGATGAAGAGCCTTCACAGGTTTTTAGGCAGAGAAATGAGATACTTGGAACTCATATGTGTCTAAACATGTAGCAATGAGATGAAGAGGAGAAGGGAGGACAAAGGGTCACTTGGTGACCATGTGCACAGGTAGAATGATGGAGAATTGTTCTGTATTAGCACAACAACTCTTGGGTGGATGGTCACAGAACATAGCAAGAAGGACACGTTTCTTGCTTTGAAAGCAGCTGGTATATGTGTGATGCCTTAGATAACTTCAGGAAATGAAATTTACAACTCGCCAGTGGTGTTATTTTATGTCAGCTGGCAGGATTAGCATGTGTAAGAATGGTTAACCTATCCATGGTCTGTACAGTTGCAAGAGAATGTAATTCACAAGCACCTGCCTGAGTCTATTTGGCAAGTATTGGGAGCGTCGACCTTAGTTTTATCAACATGAAAAACTACTCAGGGAATGTACTGCAGTCAAAAAAAGAGTTTGCTGAAAACCCCAGAATATGATTTTGAAGTTTCATGGTGTTCTGGTTATTATTTCTTTTTAATCTATAATGTTTTGCCTTACTTTGAAGTACTTTTACTTTGGAAAAACATACAGAACTTAGTCTATTTTATTTGCTTAATAAAATAGTGACCTTTGTATTTATAAATGAACTAGAGGTGAAGACTGATTTTGATCATTTGAGTTTTGGAATGAACATGTTAGATTGTTTTTGATGACAGAGGAGGCTTTATGTGCTTGCTGGTTTTGCAAATGCTTCCATGTAGGTTACAACACATTAATATATAATAGTTTACCTTAATGCCCTACTATAGTGAGCATTAGTCTGAGTTCCTAGATTGGTCAATGTGTTCTCAGGATGACTGTATCTGATTACATTAATACCCTTGGAAGCCAATCGTATGAACATGAATTGATTTGGCCTTTTATTAAATGTTTTACAATCTGCAAGATTGTAATCATTGCTATTTACTATGCAGCTCTTAAAATACCTAAGACTTAGTCCTTTCACTTGCTGTCCCAACATAGTCAGCAGACTTTATACATCTTATAGACAATGGGTCATCTCAGCAGTCATGCCTGGGAGGCTGCTACCATGAGTTCAGGGAACCCCTAGTCTGAGAGATTGTATCCACTTTTATCCTCTCTCTCTTTTGGCTTCTCATCTTCATGTTCAGGAATGCCTTAAATCCTCAACTTCCTGCTTCTCATGTTTAACATTGCATCTGTTGCTATGGGCCAAACTGTACCTCTGTTCCTTTCTTTTCTTTCCTGTCATCTGCTTCTCAGATTTTCAGTTTTTATATCCTGTGATCATTCATTTCGTTTTTCCTAATTTGAGACATGATCAAAATACATTTTTGGATGATATTTTCATTCATCTTATTTTCTTACCTACATACTTTCTCTTCTGCTCACTGCTTTGATATTACTTCATTGAACCAATAGTTTCTTGGGTAGAATTATTGGGTATAGTATCATGCAGGATATTAGACGTTTCTGATCCCAACTTTGAAAAAGCCATTAAATAGAAACCAGAAGCACTATTGATGGCTAATTTTAAAAAAAGGGAGGGGGTGTAATTTAGCCAAGGAAGACTTTGAAAAAAGTTTAAAATTGCAACTTTGTCCTTATGTTTAAGAATTCAAAAGGAAAAACTTCTCAACTCAATGCATAAGTACATAATTTAAGTTATCCTGCATATTTCATTTTGTTGAAGAAGAGAATAAAAGTCAAAGTATTTGTAAGAAGCCAACATTAAAGGACAACACCTGAGTGTCTCTTCCGGTGATAATTGGATGTTTAAACCACCTGGTGAGATTTGGCTAAACCTCTTGTTGTTTTATTGCTACTCTGTGATTTGTAATTAATTTATTCAGCAAGGAGTGACTGATGATGTATTATGTGTAGGAACTGTACTTGGGACTGGAGACAGACAGATGAAAGACATGATCTGAATGCTTCAGAAGCTCACATCTAGTAGGCCAAACAGATCAGTAAGAAGATAATTATAGAACAGTATGATAATTGGCATATGAATCTCACCAAAATTTCTCTGGACAAATAAAGAAAAGGCTCTGTATTGGGTTGAATAGCATACCTAAAAAATATATGTCAAAGTCCTAACCCCGTTACTTGCTAAAGCGAGCTTATTTGAAAATAGGAACTTTGCAAATGTAGTTAAATCTTGAGATGATATCATCTTGGATTTGGCACGGGTCTTAAATCCACTTACTGGTATCATTATAAGAAAACAAGAGGGTGACTCAACACAGAGACACCCACAGGAAGGCCATATGAAGATGAAGACAGAGATTGGAGTTATAAAGTTACAAACCAAGGAATGCCAGGAATTGCTGACAACCACGAGAAACTAGGACAGAGGGTATAAAACAGATTTTTCTTCAGAGACTTCAAAAGGAATCAACCCAGCCAATACCTTTATTTCCTACTCTGAGTGAATACATTTTTGTTATTTTAAGTCACCGAGTCTTTGTTAATTTGTTGTGGCAGCCTTGGGAAGCCAATATAGGCCTTTAAATAAGACTGGAGAGCTGGGATTAGAGATGGTCTTCTGTGGTCCAGTGCTTTCCAGTTCAGGGGACATTTAAGCAGACATTTGGAAGTTAAGTAGGAGCTACCCAATTTATCAAAAGGGAAGTAATTCCAGGCAGAAAAAATATGTGTAAATGCAGTCCATTTTATTGGCAGTAAAAACAAAAACAACAAACAAACAAACAAAAAACCTCCTTAAATTCTAATTTTGTAGGAGAAAGGCAAGATAACCGCTTCTCATCAAGTTTCTGTATACTCTGGACGAAGGTCTTGCCATGTCTACCTAGTACATATGTCTCTATATGACATAGAATATTGGAGGCATCCTTGACTTCTCTCACCCTTCCATTTTCATCACACTCATCAAGAGGAACTATCAATTTCTCACCCAAATTATTGTAAATAACTTCTAGCTGGTCTATCTGCTTTCACCATTGATGTCTAACCCTAAGGTCTATTTTTCTCAACATTGTAGTCAGGTATCCAAGAGTCTATAATACTCAGTGATCTATCACAGAAGCAAAGAACTGAATACAACTTATTCTCACTCATAAGTGGGCCTCGAACAATTATCATAACACTACAAGAAAGGGATTGGCAGTAGTGGGAAACTGGTGGGGGGAGTGAGGCACACTTCATTACTAAGGGTATCTGATCTCAAATCAGGTGAAGTGGGGATCAAAGTAAGGCCCAAACTTTGCCTGTACAATGACCATTTGTATACTTAACCTTGAATTGTATCCCACATCTTTAAAATAAAAATTAAAAATAAGCAAAAGAATAAATAAAACCTAAGTGATATTATGCCACTCTTTTATTAAATTTTTAATTTTTGAAATTTTAGAGGTAGCATAAAGCCTTCCAATGGTTGGTTCTTCATTGCATTGAAACAAAAAGCAAAGATCTTAAATGTCCTAAAAACTCTAGGAGAACTGACACTCCATGAACTTTCTGTTACTATCTCCTGTGACACAGTCCCTGACTCACTAGGCCTCTTTGAAATTCCTGGATATGCTAATTATGGCCTTTGCCCCAAGCTAATCCCTTTACCCAGAATGCTTATTGCTCCAATATCTGCCTGACCTGGTTTCTTTTATTTTCTGTATGTTTCTGCTCAAATGTCAACTTATTAGATCTTCCATGTCCACCCTACATAAATAGTAACCCCTCTTGCAACACTTTTTATCTCTTTTACCCTATTTTAGTTTTCACCACAGAACTTATTGTTATCTGGTTTTTGTACTCTTATTTTTATAATTTACATTTTTCCCCTACCATAATATAAGCTGCATAAGATCAGAGACATTATTTGCTCTGGTCGTTGTTATATGTTAAGTGCTTAGGAAAATGCTTGGTGCCCAGTAAGATTTTAATAGATAATTTTTGATTGAATGGGTGAACAATACATAGACGATTTTCTTGACTGAGAAATTTATAAAATAAATGAAAATGCTTTGAATATTTCTGAACCCATGCTTTATTTAAAAACTAAATAAAATTTTAAGTGTAATATTAGAGAAAACAGATGACTAAGTCCTGCAGTACGTTCTAATATAAATTCCGCATTTCTTCTCATACACACAAAATGGGGGATGGCCCTTAATCAGTGTGACTTTAATAATAGTTTTGGTCAATTATGAATCCTATTCAGTGATGTTCTTATCTCTCATAGCCTTGTTTCTATTGAAAACTACTTTTCCTACCTGAGCTTCCTTGTCCCCAGTACTTACCTTTTTTTTTTTTTAACTGTTACACAAGGGAAGAATATAGACCCTGGAGCCCAAATGTTATCAAATGATTTCTACGGGAGGCTTTGCTTCTCTCTTGCGTACCCTGTAAATGCTGGATGAAGCTGTGAGATGCCTCTATTTAATGCCCCTTTAACCTGACTACTCTGTGCCTGTCCTTTCTTTGCTGGGATCTTAGTACACTGATCAGATTCAACATTCTCTGCAGGCTGTAGATTTAGGAAAGGATTTTAATGGTCTCAACATGAGTAGATTTCCTTCCAGCTGAGAGTCTGAGTTGGAAATAGCTTCCCAGTTGAACAGAAAGATGAACATCATGAAAACTTCTTGGTAGCATCCTCGGGAAAGAGTCAGCCAAAGCATCTTGCTTAATCCCTTCACACCAGTATCATGTGGGCTAAACAGATGGGTAAAAAAGCAAGCTCAGCATGGTTGGGGAACTGTACCTGGATGGGTAAGCCACTGGTGAAACAGCAAGGTACAAATCTGAACAGGAAGGTGAGGCATGAGGCACTGTGCTACCATCTGTCATACTTAGCTTGTCATTTAAATTTCACCCCACCTTGAAGAAGAGGTGTTCATTTTACAAGTGGGGAAACCGAGGCTCAGGGAAGGCAAGTAACTTGCTGAAGGTCACACAGCTGGTGATTAAGTCTGTGTTTGTCTCTTTCCATGGACTATGCCCTTTTACCTCCAATATGCTGTGTGTAAATTAGAAACACATTTTGAATGATTTGAGCCTAAACCTTTCAAAAATAACATTAGCTCAAAAATGAAGGCAGCCTATGCTGTAGATGAGATATAGCTAAACATCTAGAAAGGCAGATCATTGGGCACTGGTGACAGCTCGAGGGCCAGCGGCTGTGTGCAGAATGAGAGCAGCTATTAATCAGACATGCTCACTTAAGAGGACCCTGGGTTTTGACTTTGAAGGCAGCCGTAGAAAGGTCAAATATGTGTTTTTAAATTCTACAACAAGCAAAGCTCTTTAGAATTCGTTGTGTTTTACAACATAATTAATAATTCTAATGCTTAATTCCTTAGTTGGGACCTTCAAACATGGAATTGAAAAATACTACATTTCAACAAAATACAAATGACAGCCTGAAAACCCTGTAAATTAGAGTTTTGTTTGCCTTTGGTTCCCCACATCAGTGTATTTTTTTCCCTTGATGGATTTTCCCACATGTATGTAAATGCTAATGATGCCAATAATAATTAGTATCTTTTAGCAGCTAAAACTAACACTACCTGCAGTTACATTATTCCTCACAACAGCCATATAAAGAAGGTGCTGGTTTTGCTTTCCACTTTTGTCATGAGAAAAAAATAAAGCTTACAGAGGTACCTAGACAAGCCATGCCACACATATCACACAGCTAGAAGATGGCAGACCTGAGATTTTTATCAGGCTGCTGACATCCAGGAGCCCATTGTCTGAAATTCCTAGATTCTACATGTGTTAGGGACTTGAAAGGGTGGGATGGGGAGGGGGCAGTGTTTGCTGCATGATATGACAACTTCGTTTTTCTCTATATTTTTTCTTCTTTACTCTTTCCCTTCCCCTTTATTTCTACTCTTTTCTCTCCCCCTTTCCACTTGTTTAAATCCTCAAATCAGTTTTCTTCCAATGAATGAGATTGGCATTGCCTCTCAGACACCTGATGCCATGTGCTGAACCCCGAGCATGACTAGAATTACAGAGCCTGGAATTCTTGGTCTCAGTTTCATAATTAACTTTCTCATGGGCAAGTCATCTAACTTCTCACTGCTCCGCTTCTCTGTCTCCATCATGAAGATACCATTACAGATTGCCTGTTGAGATTGTTGAGAAGTGCTTTCTGTCCAAAAGTACAAAAGCTTTACAAATCTGTTGAGTAATGTTCAGGTTTCAAGATAGAGGTGGGAAACTGAAAAGCCTCTTGAAAACTCTGCTCTACCCAAGTTCCCCAGCTCCTGTCACTGCAATTTGGATTCATATTTCATTTAAGATTTAACATCTAATTCCATGTGGTCATATCAAGTTACAGAATGCTTTCACCTGCTGAGAATTTGCTGGAATGCATTTCCTTAAGAGTCTCTGGACTGTGATCTACAGGGGTAATACAAGCTTTGGCTTTGATATGGTGGTACAGCAGGAAACCTTCTGACCTTCATACCCAGGGCTGTCCCTTCAACTGCTTTTCATAGATGGCACTTTCAGGCTTCCATTTCTTAGTGCTCTTATAAACGCTGAACACCAAATTTTGAATAGCTTTCAGAGTTTTTATTGCTTTTGTTTTACAAGGAGTCCTGAATTATTTTTTTTGAATTTTGCATTTTAAAATGTGAATACCATCTTGTATTATATTCCTCTTTTTAGGTTTCTGCTTTAATCTCTCACCGTTTTCTTTGCTATTGATTTGTGCACTGGTTAGTGAAAGGCAGCTTGCACAGAGTTTTGATATTTGAGAGGAAAATGCTGTACTATATTAATCAACCTAGAGAGAAAAGAGACTGATGGAGTTAAGAAGAACTAATTTTTATTGAGCACTTTCTATGTATGGACGCTGTGTCAGTGCTTTGCATGCACTATCTCATTTAAATCATTCCTTACCTGAATAATCAGGCCTTTAAAATAATCTACATTATACTGATAAATGAGATTTATAATGTAGATTATTCTAAGGGCCTGATTATTCAGATAAGGAATGTGATGTTTAGGGAGATTAAGCAACTTGCGAAAATCAGTCAGCTAATAAGAGGTGGAACTGTGACTAGGAAATATGTTTGTTTCCAGATCTGTGCTCTAAATCAAGGGTTTTATGGAAGAATTACTCAGGTACCCGAGTTGTTTGGAAAATGTGGCCATGACTGACCACAATGTTAGGGTTGAATATTTTTTACTCCCAATTTCTCAGTGATTTTTTATTGAATTGCCCTTCTTTTTTAATGATTCTTCCATTTCTGTATTCCAGAGATTTTTAAACCATAAAAACATTTAAAATTCAGTATCAGCTGTATGAAGCCATTCTTGACCTTCTGGTCAGACAGCTTTTTCCTTCTCTGTACCTCCTCTTTACCTTGGACAGTCGTATTCCTGGGATCTTCAAGACACTATGTGATCTGCACACTTCACTCCTCAGGGCCTTTGCCTGGAACGCTCTTTTGCTTGATAACTGCATGGCTCACTCTTTCTTCCTTTTAGATGTCTCCTCAAAGGTCCCCTTCCCAGTGATCACCCTTCTGCCCTTCTGTGTCACCCTATTTAATTGCAGCCTTTCCCACCAACACCTTTCCCACACTCCTGTTCTGCCTTATTTCTCCCGTATCACTTGCCACCATCTAACATGCTAAGTCACACATATATTTGGCTTATTCTGTATCTTCTCCCACCAGTGTATAAACCATAAATGGAAACATTTTTATCTGTTTTGTTGACTGCTATAGCCCTGGTTCTTTCTTCTCTGATACAGAAAAGGTGTTCAGTAAGTATTTGTTAAATGACTACATGAAGAACTAAATGTCTTTTTTCATTGTTGATACAGTTGACATTTTAGGCTAGGTGATTCATTGTGGTGGGGCTGTCCTGAGCATTGTAAGATTGTTTAGCAGCATCTTTGGTTTCTACCCACCAGTACGCCCACTAGTAGCAGTTGTGACAACAACTGTGACAACTAAAGGTGTCTCCAGACATTGCCAAATGTCTCCTGTAAAGAAGGGGGGTGCTGGCATTGCCCTCAGTGAGAACATTGTATCAGTCTTGAAGATCCTGGAGAACAGGGACCACATATTAATAAAGTAGATAGTAATACCGTATCATATAGTAGATGCTTGATAAATTTTTAAATGTGGGTTGATCTGACTTCATCAAATATTTATCTCAAATTTTATGATATAATTTATGCACAAGACTGTCTTCTCAAACTTTTAATTTTCTTCTTGTATAATGAATTTACTCCATCAACAAATATGGGTTTTGTGTCACCCAGGTTCAAGATGATGTAGAAGAGTGCAGAGTTGCAAAAATGTGACCCTGGTCCCTAGGAATCTGGTTAGAGAAGCATATATTCTGGTTAGAGAAGCATATGCTCTAGTCAAAAATAAAATGCAGAGGAATGCATTATTTCTCCCATCAACCTAAGGCTCTCTCATTTAGTTTATCCTTTGTGGTAGGGATTTTTCTGTAAAGGCCTGGATAGTAAATATATTCAGCTTTGGATGTCATGAGGTCTCTGTTATGGTATCTATGGAAAACAGCACCTGTAGACATTTTCTTATCGTATATTTCTAGAGCTAAGAGCAGTGTGTTTGTGTGTGTGTGTGTGTGTGTATGTGTGTGTGTGTGTGTGTGTGTGTGTGTATATATATGTATATATTCCAGTGTTGACCTGCTGAGCTCCGGCAATCCTTCTGCCTCAACCTTCCAAGCAGCTGGAACTACAGGCGCACGCTTCCACGCACAGCTAATATATATATATTTTTAATTGTAGAGACGAGATCTTGCCAAATGGCCAGGGCTGGTCTCAAACCCGCGGGCTCAGGCAATCCACTCGCCTTGGCCTCCCAAAGTGCTGGGTTTACAGGCTGAGCCACAGAGCCTGGACATGCAATATCTTAATTTGAAGATTATAGGATTAATCTAAAAGTGACTCCATGCCCCCATCCTATTACAAAATGGAATGGGCCAAAAGAATATGAGCGATCATAAAAAATGTATGAAATCAGTGATTTGTAAACTGCAGACTTAGTGGATTGCTAAAACACGTCATTGGGTCACAGCTGCATTTTTTTACAAATGACGTAGGAAAGAGTAGAATAAAAAATGATAACAAATACTAGAAAGCATTATATATAGGGAGAGAGAGTCAATTTTATGTTTCTGGTTGTTTACATGTGTATGTGAGGGTCTTTGAAAGAAAATCTTACTTTTTACTAAAATTTTATTGTGGTAGAAAAAGTCAGTAATGCACAGTCTTAAACTAACTAGCTAGAATGAGGGACAGAACAAAAGTCCATATGCAGATGTCTAGGTGGTAAACCATATTGCAAAGGTAACTAACACATCCAAGATGTAGAAAGTAAATGGGAAGGATACCTGTATGGTTCAGACTTACTCTTTTTTTTTTTTTTTTGAGTCGGACTCTTACTCCGTTGCCCAGGCTGGAGTGCAGTGGCACACTTACGACCACCCTAGTGTCGACCTGCTGGGCTCTGGTGATCCTTCTGCCTCAGCCTTCCAAAGAGCCGGAACTACAGGCACGCGCTACCATGCCCGGCTAATTTTTGATATATTGTAGAGATGAGGTCTCGCCAAGTTGCCTGGGTTGATCACAAACCCGTGGGCTCAGGCAATCCACTCGCCTCGGCCTTCCAAAGTGCTGGGATTACAGGCTTTCTAAAATGCCCCTGCCTCCCTACTTGGTTTACTGCACTCTCTTCAAATATTCACCCTTTCACCTTGGTGTGAGTTATAAACCCCTGTTCATTTTCTTCTTCTATTCAGCACCTTTCCTCAGGATAAAACCTTGACCTGAAACATCCCCTTTTCTGCATGTCTCTACCTGGCAAAAAGCCCATCTCAAATGCCAGCTCCGTTGTGAAGCTTTGCCCCAGTCCACCAGGCACAGTTAATCACTTTCTTCTCTGTGTTCTCTCTGCACTTTGTTCATGCGACTGCAGTAACATTTATCACCTTTTAGTATGCTTGGTTTTATACATCGTCCTTTTTTGCTACTTGACTATGAGCTTCTTAGAGATGGGGACCATCTTCATTACTACTCAACACTCAACACATTATCTACACGTGGTGGGAAGCAGAGGCCCTACTGAAGACAGCCTAGTGGTGTGGTTGAGACTCTGGGCTCGAAACCCAGAATGCCACTTAGAAACAGTGCATCTTTAATGACTTGCTCAGGTGCTGTAAGTCAGTTTTCTCATCTAACAATAAGTATAATATGACTAATGCACAGCGTTTCCAAAAAGAGGACTTGGAATTATGACTATAAGTCACTGACTGCAGTGCCTGGTATTTAATAAGTTTTCAAAATGCAGAACGTATCATTAGTATTGTTGTTGTTATTATTATTACTGTTGAAAAAGAAAATAGAAAAGAGATAGTGTTGAAAGAGATTTTAAAGTAAATCATCAAATATTAAATTTTATAATATACTCTGTGTTTTGGACCAGAATGATGACATGAAAAGCAAGAATTGCAGACATCCTTATGTTTGGTATTCTATATTAAGATAGCTATCTCGCCGGGCTTGGTGGCTCAGCCTGTAATCCGGCGCCTTGGGAGGCTGAGGTGAGTAGATTGCCTGAATCCACGGGTTCGAGACCCACCTGGGCAGGCGAAACCTCATCTCTACAATAAATCAAAAAATCAGCCGGGCGTGGTAGCGCGTGCCTGTAGTTCCAGCTACTTGGAAGGCTGAGGCGGAAGGATCGCCAGAGCCCAGCAAGTCGAGGCTGCGGTGGCCGGAAGCGGCCACTGCACTCCAGTCTGGGTGACGGAGTGAGACTCCAACTCAAAA
>CAUYQG010039010.1:0-46822 GCA_963574415.1 Tarsius wallacei | reverse complement strand
TGCACCTGTAGTCCCAGCTACTCGGGGGGCCTGAGCCATAAGGATCACCTGAGCCCAGGGAGGTCGAGACTGCGGTGAGTCGTGATCATGCCACTGCACTCCAGCCTGGCGACTGAGCGAGATGCTGACTAAATAAATAAATAAATAGAGGGTGAGAAGAATAATAAAAGAAGAAAAAGGGTCCTAGCCACACTAGATACTGAAGCAATGGTATCCTACGCTTAGGTAGTCAAATCTTCTATTTTTACAACAAAGACCTTAAGCAAAAAAAGACTTAAAACACCATGTGTTTGAAACCAACTACCTATTTCTCCGAAATCCCCTTCTCTCAACCAACATTGATAGTAGGATGGCAAATTTAACTGGCAACTCTCCCTATCCCTTTTTGATAAGAGGGAAACCCTTTGAATCAAGATACTTTCACAAAGATTGGCACCTGGCACAAGAAGAGACAGAGCAGCCATTAAAGAATCCTCTGGTGTGCTGCCTTTTCCCCTGGGGCAAAGTTGGAAAGAACCAAATGCATCTCAGCGTGATCATGGGGACTTTTGTTTCTAAAGACTGAGCAAGAGCTATGCTAGTAGAAAAAAATAGCAATCCAAGTTTAAACTAAGATTCATCCAAGAGGCCGGGCTCGGTGGCTCAGCCTGTAATCCCGCGCCTTGGGAGGCTGAGGTGAGTGGATTGCCTGAGCCCGCGGGTTCGAGACCCGCCTGGGCAAGCGAGACCTCATCTCTACAATAAATCAAAAAGCGGGTTCGAGACCCGCCTGGGCAAGCGAGACCTCATCTCTACAAGAAATCAAAAAATTAGCCGGGCGTGGTAGCGCGCGCCTGTAGTTCCAGCTACTTGGAAGGCTGAGGCGGAAGGATCGCCGGAGCCCAGCAGGTCAAGGCTGCGGTGGCCAGGAGCGGCCACTGTACTCCAGTCTGGGCGACAGAGTGAGACTCCAACTCAAAAAAATAAATAAATAAAAATAAAAATAAAAAAAAGATTCATCCAAGAAAAAAATTAACATCTATCTTTGGAAAATGGCTCATTTATTAAGTCAGCCAATAAAGAAACCAACAGCCTCATTAACCTTAACTATGAGAAAATTGAACTCACTAGAAGACACACATTAAACCACACTCAGGGGTAGAACCCACTCCCCAGTCCTCAGATCCCTCAACACACACACACACATACACACACACGACAGGACAGCAATGAACAGCAAAGTATATCTTCCTACACACACATACCTTGCCTACTTTGAGCTGAAGTCCAGGGTATTACTCTAATCTAGATGCCCTCTCTTGCAGAGGGGCTGACGTTTCTCAAGAGAGCCAAAGTTGCTGCGTACGGTGGCTCACACCTGTAATCCCAGCACTTTCAGAGGCCAAGGCAGGTGGATTGCTTGGGCCCAGGAGTTGGTGATTAGCCTGGGCAACATAGCAAAACCTCATCTCTACAAAAAAAAATTGCCAGGCACAGTGGCGCATGCCTATAGCCCCAGCTATCCAGGATGCGGTGGTGGAAGGATTTCCTCAGTCCAGGAGGTTGAGGCAGCTATGAGCAGTGATCATCTTTGTCATGCCACTGTATTCCAGCTAGGTGACAGAGTAAGAATTCAACTCAAAAAAAAAAAAAAAAAAAGAGGGCTAAAGTTGCCGGATCAAGATACTTGAAGCCCCAGGTGCTTGAGAGGAGAGAGGGGGTGTAGGATGCAGATACAAATGTGAGGGCTGAAAAGTCAAGTTCAAAATGGACAGTACATCTGCAGGCCCTGGCTCCTGTTGCAGGGAATGGCCAAACTGGCTAAAATTTTAACACTTGTCCCTCCTATATTATAAGCTCTTTCGAAATTCCCCTTACTTTTCAGTAAAGAACTTTATATATAGATGTATAGGGTGCACAGAGTGATGAAAAGTGTGTGTGTGTGTGTGTGTGTGTGTCAGGGCATGTCTGTCTGCTCCACCTCCCTTCCTTCCCTCCCTGGCCTTAGCAGAGAAAGGACACGCGCCCTTCTGTGGATTTGCCAAGTGATGCTTGGCAACAGAAAGAGACCCACATACTGAACTAAACCCCTCTGGCCCTAAGGAGCACCTCTCTAGCAAGAGTTTCCTACTTTAAAGTCATGCCCTTTATGCCTCAGGTAAGATCACTGAACAGTACATCAGAGACTCTGGGAGAAATGAGGTGGAAAACAGATTCGCAGTGCTCTTCTCTATACCCAAATACAAGAGTATCCCGGCTCATCTGCCTCCTATATCTCCTCCCTTTAGTTAACTACAAAAGAATCAGGCTCAGTTCTCCACTGGGCCCAAATGCGTATCTATCCATTCATTCATTGATTCATTTAACAAAAAATTGTTGGATGCCAAGCTTGGAGTGGACTGAAAAAGAAGGCAAGATGGGCGCAAGGAGTTCAGGAAGTTGTCACCGTGGATAGTTTAGTTCAGGACAATGATTCCCAAATGCTGATTCTAAAACCACTGATTGTGTGGGGCCAGGCAACTGGCAAAATGAGAAAAACAAAGACTGTAGGTCTGGAAATGTAAGTCAGTGAAAGGTTGGGCATGACTGTTATTTATTCTGAGAATATGTCCTTCCGGCACATTTCTTATATGAAATGGTATATTAAAGACATTTTCTTTATTTGTTTTGGCAAGTTGAAAATTCTATATCAGTTAATCAAATTTTTAGTTTCATAAAAATCATAAAATTTGAGAACTACTCATCAAGACAATACATATTAAAGCCCTGAATAAAACCTCGCATTTTATAGTACGTTATAGTCTATAAAGTGCTTTCATATGTATTATATTTGGAATCCTACCCTTCCACCCTCCCTAAACACACACACACTCACATATTCACACAATCACACATCACACACACACACACACACACACACACACACAGAAACTAGGCACAGAAAGACTTGTTCACAGTTGCAGGGCTAGTAAGAAGAATGAGAACTTGGGCCTTCTCATTTCAATTGCAGTGTAAGAAATCGTGTGAAGATTTCTTAGATAGACTTGGCAGGGCCTGGTGGCAGATGGGATAAGGGAGACGAGGGTGAAGAGGCAGGAAAGGCAAGGAGGGTGGGAACGAGAAAGCAGAATCAAAATGATCCAGGATTGGTTTTGTTTGGTTTTCGTTTTTTACTATACCTGTATTTTAGTTTAAAATGCATTTTTTTTTTTTTTTGAGGCAGAGTCTCACTTTGTCACCCAGGCTGGGGTACAGTGGCACAATCACAGCTCACCACAGCCTCCAACTCCCAGGCTTAGGAGATCCTTTCACCTCAGCCTCTCAAGTAGCTGGGACTACAGGCGTGCACCACCACTCCTGGCTACTTTTTAAATTTTTTGAAGAAACGAGGTCTCAAACTCCCAGGCTCAAGCGGTCCTCCCACCTCCCCCTGGGATTACAGGTGTGAGCCACCATGCAGGCCTAAAATGCATTTTCTTTACATTATTTTAAACTTCTGTAGCAGTACATCAGTTTGGACATGACAGTCAACTTGCACAAATGAAAATAAATTAATAAAATAGCAATCTTTACTGTTTGAAGTAAATGCTTCTCATAATTTCGAGGTAGAGGGGAATGAGGGGTAAATCCACTCCTTTGCATGAGGGCCCCATTCCATGGCTGTGAAAACTCTGCCCTCCTGTGTAATCTCCTATGTCTGATGTCAGCCCTGCTTTTGAAGGCCATGCCCCTGGACACCCTGCAAGTACCTAGCCTTCCCGAGCCAGCCATGCCCTCCACTCCTCAGGGTTTTGGTCCTGTCATTCCCTTAACACAGAGTTCCAGTCTGCGATATTCTTTCTTTTTTAAAAAAAACTAATTCCTAAATTTTTTAACTTCTACTTTTAAATAATTTCAGATGTCTAAAATAGTGAAAAATGATATCAAAAATTACCACCGACCATGGTCAGTCCTGGTGTCTGAGTGATTTCCAGGACCAGGCAAAGGGACCAAGTCTCCAGAGCCCTAAAGACAAGGGGTAACACACCAAAATACGGTCTCATTTTCCACTCCACCTTCATTGGCCAAACAGCTGCCAAGAACAAAGTCCGCATCTCCCGATACCTGGCAAACAAACGCAGGATTGCCTCACAAATCGATGGCTTCCCTGAGATGCCCACAAGTGTATTTGGGGAGAAGCTTCGAGAACAAGTTGAGGAGCGGCGTCCTTCTAGGAGACTGGGGAGATTCCACAAAAGAATCTGGATGTCATAAAGGAAGCAATGGTTCAAGCAGAGGAAGCTGCGCTGAGATTACTAGGAAGCTGGAGAAACAGGAAAAGAAATGCTTAAAGAAGGAAAAGAAACGACTGGCTGTGCTTGCCCTTGCATCTCCAGAAAACAGCAGTAGTACTCCAGTGGAATGTGAGGAGATGTCTGAAAAACCCAACAAGAAGAAAAAGCACAAGCCCTAAGAGGCTCTTCAGGTGAATAGAATAGAAGACCCATCTATCTCTGTGTCCAAACCCAAGAAAAAGAAATCTTTATCCAAGGAGGAATTCATTAATAATGATGATCTTGAAGATGCCACTAGCAGCACAAGTCTTCCCAAGAGGAAGAAATCCTCACCCAAGGAGGAAATAGCTAGCGATCCTGAAGAGACAGGCAGCAGGAGTGTCTCCAAGAAAAAGAGGAAATTCTCTTCCAAGGAAGAGCCAGTCATCAGTGGACCAGCAAGAGCTGCTAGCAGCAAGAGCAGCTCTAAGAAGAAGAAAAAGTTCCACAAACCACCCCAGGAAGATTAGAATGGACATTCCCTGGGAAGGGGGGCATACCACACCCTAAGGTGACAATTTCTCATCCCGTGTCCTGCACCCCAATACAAAACAAAATTCAAGAAGAAAAAAAAACTACCACTGACCTTCATGTCTCCTCGAAGACATTGTCCCACTGATGTCCAGGATCCTGTGATGCATTTAGCTGTGGATATAATTTGGATACGTTTTCCCTCCTAATCTCATGTCAAAATTTGATCCCCAACATTGAAAAAGGGTCTGGCTGGGAGGATCTGGGTCTTGGGGGCAGATCCCTAACGCATGCCTCAATGCTGTTCTCATATAATGAGTGAGTTCTCCTTGTATTAGTTCTTGCGAGATCCCATTGTTAAGAGCCTGGCACCTCCTCTCTCTTGCTCCCTTCCTCTTGCCATGTGAGGCCTGTTTCCCTCTGCCTCCTGCCATGATTCTAAGCTTCCTGAAGCCCTCACCAGAAGCAGATGCCAGAGCCAAGTTTCTCATACACCCTGCAAAACCACCCTGCAAATCAACCTCTTTTCTTTATAAATTACCCATCTCAGATATTCCTTTATGGCAATGCACTAGATTAAGACAGTTGTCATGGTTTCTTGGCTTCCTTTATTTATTTAGTTACTTATTTAGTTGAGTCAGTATCTCACTCTGTCGCCCAGGCTGGAGTTCAGTGGCACAATCTTGGCTTACTAATCCTCTAACTCCTGGGCTCAAGCAATCCTCCTGGTGTGCACCACCACACCCAGCCAATTTTAAAATTTTCTGTAGAGACAAGGTCTTGCTATGTTGCCCAGGCTGGACTTGAACTCCTGGGCTCTAGCAGTCCTCCGGCCTCAGCTTCCCAAAGTGCTGGGGTTATAGGCGTAAGCCATCACACCCGGCTTCCTGGTCTCCTTTATATGGGACAGTTCCTGTGCCTTTCTTTGTCTTTCATGTCCTTGCTATTTTTGAAGAATACTAGCCAGTTATTTTGCAGGCTGCCAGTTTTTCCTCATGATTAAATTCACATTGTGCATTTTTGGCAGGAGTACATCCTTCCAAGAGAGGATGCTGTCCTGTTTTAAATACATTGTATCAGGAGACATATGACACTGGTAAGTCTCATGACTCGAATAATAAATTTTATCACTTGGTTAAGATGGTGTCTGCTAGGTATCTCCACTGAAAAGTTTCTATTTCTCCTTCTGTAATGTCTAAGGTCTTGAGGGGACACATTCAAGACACATTTAAATATCCTTGTTTCTCATCATATTTTAACCACTACTTTAGCATCCGTTGATGATTCTTGCCTGAAACAACTATTAATGTGAAGTTTGCTAAATTATTATTTTCTATTTCCATCATTTTCTTCTATATTTATGAGTTGGAATTGTATTGTAAAAAAAGAGAGTGTTTCCTTTTTCCCCAGTTTATTTATTCAATTATTTATTTATTTCAGTGTAAACTAGTGGGTATTTATTTTATTCTATAGATCATGATCCATTTTTAGTCTTTCTATTATTTTGCTTAAATTATGCCAGATTTCAAGTGACTTCTATATCTTTTCAAATGTTCCCATCGGTTTTGATCACTTTCTTACTTTTTGGCACAAAAAGATATTAGAGACTTATCTTTTCTTTCTCCTGCCTGATATCAAGCACTTCTCCAAAGAGCCCTGGTTCTTTTTTATGGGAGAATGAGAGTTAGAAATCAAGACCTTGGTGCTAGGTATGCTCATTACCACTGTGGTGTCATTGATGCTAGGTGCTGTCTGCATATAGACTTAGAAAATATATGTCAAGTATGCACATACACATCACCACCACTACCTCTCTCCCGCTTTCTCTCTCCCCCCAGATAGATAGATAGATAGATAGATAGATAGATAGATAGATAGATATACAACTCTCCCTCCCCATATATATATATATATATATATATATATATATATATATACACACATCCCTTAATTTGCAGTTCAAAACAATAGCTTCAATACCACAAGATTCATTCTACCCTCCTCCATTTCATAGATTTATTTGTTTACTTATTTTATTTTGGGTTTGTTGTTGTTATTTAGTAGGGATCTCCCTCTGTCACCCAAATGGGAGTGCAGTGGCACACTCATGGCTCACCACAGCCTCGACATTCTGAGCTCAGGAGATTCTTCCACCTCAGCCTCCCAAATAGCTAGGACTTAAGGCACACGCCAGCCTCTTCACTCAGCTAATTTTTTTTCTTTTGTAGAAATAAGGTCTCACTATGTTGCCCAGGCTGGTCTCAAACTCCTGGGCTCAACCAATTCTCCCACCTCAGCCTCCCAAAGTGCTAGGATTACAGGCGTGAGCTACCGTGCCCAGCGGTTACTTACTTATTTTTTACCCCTTTCTCCAACAATGAGATCCCTGTTACCCACAGACCTTCTTTGTCTCTTAAGATCTTATGAATTTGCTCAATCCTATAACATATATAAAGTAGATTTAGAATTGCCATTCCATATCCCTGTGAAAAACAAACTAACGACACTACTATATTTGTGTATAATTCTCTTTGTACACAGTTCTATTTATGGGCATTTCTCCTTATGTACAGCTCTTTTTGTCTTTTGGTCAGAGAGTAGATAGTGAAAATACTATTTTCGCAAGTTAAGTTCATTCACATCCTTCAGTGTGGTTGTTATTCATTTGTCATGTAATGAGGTTCATTTGTTACTGTTAGTATTCCATTTCAAGCCCACCCCCATCCTGTTGATTTTATTTATTTATTTAATTATGAAACATTGATATGGCTCCAAAAGTCACAAAAGTGTCACTCCCCCTCGCCCCTTCTATCCTATTCTTATTTTTTCACTCTTTCCATCCAAATATAGAGGTTATTTTAACCTGAGTGCTGGGGAGGCTGACTTTCTCTTACATATGTTGGGGAACCAAGTAATAAATGGTAGATTTGTGGGAAGAAGATGATGCATTCAACTTTGTAACTGAATTAAGATGTCTGTGTACCTGTTCATGTGGGGGTAAGCATCAGGCAATTAACACTTAAGATTTGATTTGGCAATCAAGAGGGATTTAGAACAGGAGAGAAACTGGACCCTCATCTAGTACCTGAGAAATGTGTATTTTCTCCTGTCATCTCCATGCATTTTCTTTGTATTTCCCTAAAATCAATCAGCTCATAAGAACAAAGTTCAAGGTTATAATTCTAGCTCATTAAACCAAAACATGCTATCAACCAAAGATATAATCTGCCTTTCCTCATGGCAAATACTTCCTTTGGTAGAAGTGAGATTTAGGACTCTTTTTCTATACAATTCATATAGACTAATTCACTCCAAAATAAACTAGTAGTTTGCTACTGGTTAAACCTCTAAGCGCTGGATTGGATATTCCTCATTGGAACTGTTATTTTTATAAAAAGTCAATCCTTGCCGATAAAATTTCCCTTCAGAATATAGAAGTATTTAATATGTAGAATCAATTATTGGCACCGAAAATGTTGACAGCATTTCTTCACATTAGCTGTGAGGGACAGGAGGTGGGATAAAAACAAACAAACAAACAAACAACAAAAAAAAACCTCTTGAATGAATGACTATGGGTAAAGATTGAAAACTGAAATTCTAATTTTTTTTTAAAAAAATGGTTTCCTTCTTCTGATTATAAAAATAGCATGTCTTTATTATGAAAAATAAAGTTGGTTTAAAAGACATAAGTTAAAAATACCAATACTATATGACTTAAAAATAATTACTATTAACTTTTTTATATTTCCCTCCATGTACTTTTAAAAATAGATATACATAAATGCTTAAAGTTTCTTTATATTTATATAAGTGCTTATATATATGTACATGTGATCATACTATATAAACTTTTTTGAGTCTCATTTTGTTCAGACACCTTCCTCCACATCAATGAATACGGCATGATTGTAATCATTTTTAATAGTTCTATAGTATTCCATTGCATGACTACACCAATTTAACCAATTTCTTATTATGAGACATTAAACTGTGTCTATATTTTCACTGTTACAAACTACACTGCAATGAATATCTTTATATATACATCTTTGTATGTTTGTGCAGTTATTTCTTTGAATTGAAATTTCTGAGTTAAAGAATATGTGTGTTTGACACTGATGTATCTTGCCAAATTTTCTATTGAGAAGGTTGAACTAATTTATCAAAAATTACTAAATTTGTTACTTGTATAGAATGTCTCAGTTTTTTATTTTGTTTGGTTTTGAGTCAGAGTCTCATTTGGTCACACAGGCTTGAGCACAGTGGCACAATCATAGGTCACTGCAGCCTTGAACTTCAGGGTTCAGGCAATCCTTCCACCTCAGCATCCTGAGTAGCTGGAACTACAGATACATGACACCACCTCTGGCTACTTTTTAAATTTTTTGCAGAGATAAGCTATCCCTATGTTGCCCAGACTGGTCTCAAACTCCTGGGCTCAAGCAACCCTCCCACCTCAGCATCCCAAAGTACTGGGATTATAAGCATTAGCCACTGTGCCCAGCCAGAAAGTCTTAATATTTATATCTTATTTATATGCAATCTTTATTTTGTGTTGTTTTTGTTAAAAATTGGTTTATATACAGGGGCAGGGTACAGTGGCTCACACCTGTAATCCCAGCACTTTGGGAGGCAGAGGTCAGAGGATTGCCTGAGCCCAGGGGTTTGAGACCAGCCTGGGCAACTTGGCAAGATCTCGTCCATACAATAATTTTAAAAAATTAGCTGGGTGTGGTGGCACATGCCTGTAGCTCCAGCTACTTGGAAGGCTGAGGCAGAAGGATCGCCTGAGCCCAGCAAGTAGAGGCTGTGGTAGCTGTGAGTGTGCCACTGTACTCCAGCCTGGGTGACAAAGCAAGATTCCAAATTAAAAAAATAAATAAATGTTTATATACAGGAAAGTGAAATTAGGTAGATGGGGGTAAGGGATGACAGAGGGAGAGACATTTTTAATCTGTATATATTCTTTAAACTGGATATAATAAAACTATAATAAAATGTACATGTATTACTTGGGTAATTAAAAACAAACAAATAAAAACTATGTAAAATCAGAATACATCTTTAACTTTCAGCAACACATTTCAGCTGTTTGATTAATAGCTTTTTGGCTGTATAGCATCCAAGCACATCTGCCAAAAGTTAAACTCAAAGGCTGAACTTGGCAATCTTGCAGTAAAGTGCAGCTGGTTTGTCTTATCTGACATCCAAACATTTAAGGACCATAAATTTACCCACAGCCTTCATAATCTCCATTAACTGAAATATTCACCCAAATACAACTCTTACTTTTGGACTCAACTCTCTTTCAGGCTTTTCTTTCCCTCAGAAAAAGTTTGCCTCACGTCCATGTGATCCTCATGAAACAAACTCTCATGGTTCTGTTTAAGCAGGGCCACTTATGGGGAGGGTGACCGTGTAATTTATTGTCCATATAAGGGCACTTTTGAGAATCAGAGGGGTGCTGTGATAATGATGCTGGAATAACAGGGGCAAATCAGACTCATGCCATGCAAAGCAGTCTGAGTAATAACCCTACATATTAGGCTTTTCAACTACTGTGATTTTAGGGGTCAGCTTTTAAAAATGTTTTCTGTTTTCATTAAACAATGGCTACTTGCTTCAGGAGTCAGAGGGAATGTATGTATGTTCCATGATCTGGGCCCCCAAGGAGTTTATTAGGCACTTGGAAAGACAAGACCAATGACAATTAAAAAACAATATGGGAAACATAAAAAGGCCAGACTCAACAAAAAATGCCAAATACTGCTTTCTGAATGCCTTACAAATCTTTCACATACTTAAAATCCATTTTGCTACATTTAATTAATTCTACATTTATTTAATTCTCAAATGAAGTTAAATATTTTTATCTTCACCTTAGAGTTGACACCCAAAAATGTTGGGTTTTTTTTAGAGTTGGAGTCTTACTCTGTTGCCCAGGCTGGAGTGCAGTGGCAGGCTCACAGCCACCCTAGCATTGACCTGCTGGGCTCAGGCAATCCTTCCGCTCAACCTTCCAAGTAGCTGGAACTACCACACTACAGGCGCGCACTACCACACCCAGTTAATTTTTGACTTATTGTAGAGATGAGGTTTCGCCAAGTTGTCTGGGCTGGTCTTGAACCCGCGGGCTCAGACAATCCACTCGTCTCGGCCTCCCAAAGTGCTGGGGTTACAGGCTGAGCCACCGAGCCCAGCCAAAAAAGTTTTAAGACTCTCCCAAAGTCACCAAACTAATAAAAGACTGAACCTAAACCAAAAACTCTTAAATTACCCTATGTTAATCGTCAGTTTCTGCCACCTACATAGGTGGCATAACTATATGGAGAAGTACCTCTTGGATTACATGAGATATTTCATGTTAATATAATATTTTAAAATGTAACTGGTATAGGAACAGAGAGGGAAACAAATTTAGAGGTTGAGACTAGGGAAGTCAAGGTCATATGCCAAATTCAGAAGTATAAGTCATATAAGAAGTCAGCAAGAAGGCATGTTGTTACACGTCCAGATCCACAAATTACTAGACCCTGGGTAGGAGAGGAGAAAGGGCACTCCCAACAAAGGCAATAAAATAAGCAAAGACATGGTCAAATTGCTGATCATTTAGTATGCATGGCACTCAGCTTGTGAGAGTCCATCACAGAAAAGAAACCAGATACTGAGATTGGTATAAGCTGCAATTGAGGAAGGTGTGTTGAGGCTATGAAATAATCAAAACTGAGGTAGACAAGAATAATAGCCGTGCTTTTAAAAAAGCAAAACAAATATTTAGTGATGATGATAAGACTGAGAGTGCTGGAAAAAAGACCTCCAGACATTTATTCCTGAGAGAATGTTGGTAAGTGACATAAATATGGAGATGCATTGGGAAAGCCAGTTACCACTCAGGTAAAGGAAGTGTACTATTTTGCTAGGGCTGCCATAACAAAGTACCACAAATTGAGTGCTTAAACAACAGAAATGTATTTCCTTGCAGTTCTGGAAACCAGAAATCCAAAATCAAAGTGTTGGCCAGGTTGAGTGGTGGTACTGTTCTTTTGAGGCCTCTCTCCTTGACTTACAGATGGCTGTCTTCCCCCTGTCTTCACATGGTCCTTCCTCTGTGTGTTTCTGTATCCTAAACTCCTCTTCTCATAAGGATCATCAGTCATATTGGATTAGGGCCCACCCAGATGACCTCATTTTATCTGAACTACCTCTTTAAAGACCTATTTTCAAATAGTCACGTTCTGAGGAACTGGGAATCAGGACTTCAACATATGAATTTGGGGCATATGGGGGGGGACACAATTTATCCCATAACAGGAAGGTTCTTGGAGGGATTATTTCAGTATCAGCCTTTCGGAATCTGCAATGAAAGTAGGTTACTGAAGTAGAACCATTTAGGAAGCAGTTGGAGCTACCCAACAGAATTTACGTACTAAAAGATATTAAGTTGAAGCTGTGAGATTTCATGACCTCTCTGAGAGAAAAAGTGTAGAGAACTGATAAATTCAAGTGAGCAAATATTTATTTAGCATGAAATTGTAAGGCGCTATGTTCAGCACTGAATTATGTAAGAAGGAAGAAGATACTCTCAAGAAATGTACAAATAATAAGAAATAGACACGACCATGCAAATGGCAGAGTATAAAAATGGCGCTCAAGAGGTTGACAAATAAGAGTTGAAGATGCTTAGAAAAAGAAGAGGTCACATTGGTTGGTGAAAAGGAACAAGCAGAGGGGCTAGGACTGAGCCTTGGGGATAATTTGTTTCTATCATTAATGGTGACTTTTGCCAGTATATCTCCCTTGGACAATCTGTGAGTACCAAGCGACTTAACTCAGAACTTTAGAACTGAGTTAAATCATCATTTAGTACTGGCTTTGAGCAATGTCAGTAAGTGTTGGATCAGATTTAGGGTTACAACTGGTCAAGATCACAAAGAAACTCAGTTTTGTGGCTTTTAAAAAATAAATATAAGGAGAAATACTTACCAATATCTAAGTGAATTAGGATTCATCTGGAAGTAGTGCTCACAGCCGCTCCCACAAGCTGGCTGAGCTGTGGGGTCCTGAAGGTCCCATTTGCCCAGGAGCGCCTCTCTGTCTAGCATGCAGCTTTCATCCTGAATTCCCACTCCTCCAGGTGAATGTGCTGTGACTCTAGGAAACCCCAATTGTGTTTCAGGCTGGGAATGTCTGTGAACTCACAGCACTGTGGTCAGTTTTTCAGTTTAGTTAGTGATCATTTTAAAACCTCAGTGAAAATATGGTAGAAGTCGGCACATTTTGACAGAGAGATGAAAAAGACAGAAAGTACATTTTTATAAGCCAGCGAGGACATGGAGAAGGTGGAACCTTCATACGATTGGTGGGAACGTACATTAGTATACCCATTGTGAAGAACAGCATGGAGGTTCCTCAAAAAACAAAAAATAAAAGATTAAAAAAAATAGAACTTCCATATGATGTAGCAATCCCATTACTGGGTTTATATCCAAAAGAAAGGAAATCAGTATATCTGCACACCCTTGTTCATTGCAGCACTATTCACAATAGCCAAGATTTGAAATCAACCTAAGTGTCCATCAATGGATGAGCGGATTGAAAAAAGTGGTACATATATACAATGGAGTACTATTCAACCATAAAAAAAAAATAAAATTCTATCACTTGCAGCAACATGAATGGAACTGGAGCCGGAGACCATTTTGTTACGTGAAATAAGCCAAGCACAAAAAGATAAATATCACATATTCTCACTTATGCGGGGGGACTCAAGAGAAAAAAAAACCAAAAAACAGAATTAGGTTTTGGAGGGCAAGCCCCTTGTAGTACAGGTTTCCCTGCTAGATAAGTGTACCAGCTAGCGTTGTTGTGAGAGGCTGTGTTTGGCTTCAGTGAATTTTTTTTTTAGCTTCTTTCAATGTGTTTGCCCATTTCATGATGTGTGATTTACAAGTGCACCTGCCTACACCTTCCCTATTCACCTGATCTTGCCCTGAGTGACTCTCTTTCCTCCTTGTCATGAAAAAAGTCCTTAAAGAGAAATGTTTTGCCAATATGGAAGAAGTGAAACAACAAACATCAGAAGCACTAAAAGGCATCACAATTCATGAGTTCAAAAATTGTTTTAGGCAGTGGAAAAAGTGTACTGTGTTTAAGTGTATCTCAATAGGTGAATTGTCAAACAGAGAATACTTTGAAGGTGACTGAAGTTTAAACAAGTAAGAATGAATACACAATTTTTTAGATAAATAAATTCCAGGGGTTTTTTGAGGGTGCCCCCTCATATATACAGTAGCTAAAAAATGGACCTCATGAAGACAGAGAGTAGACTGGTGGTCATCAGAAGCCAGGAGAGGTAGAGAAGTAGAGGGGACGAAAAGGAAAAAAATGCATAAATGTATTTAATACCATTGATCTGTATACCTAAAGGTGTTAAAAACAGTAAACTATATATGTACATTTTGCTTCAGTAAAAAAAAAATTTTAAAACCAGAAGGCACATTGTTAACATTTGGGGAAGACGAGCAGAGGACATACAGGAACTCTCTGTATGACCTTTATAACTCTTCTCTTTGTCTAAAAGTATTTCAAAGTTAAAAGGGTATTTTTAAAAATGAGAACACAAAGTAGGGAAATGCCCAGGAAATAATGTTAATGAAAAAAAGCAAATATAGAGTTGTATATAGAAAGTGACCACAGATAGGTAAGAAGATGTATATCAAACATACCAAAATTGGCAGTGGTTATCTCTGCGTGGTGGAATTAAAGGTGATTTTATATTTTCTCTTTATGCCTTTATATCATTTCCAAATTTTCTTTGGTGAGAATATATTTAAATTTTATAAGAAAAAAATAAAAGTGAAAACAATCCATTCTCAAATGCTCACTGCCTCACTTAGTTCCCGTGGTATTTGTGTAGAGTCAAAGAGGCGGTCAGGATTTCTCAGCAAGGCAGACGAGGGACCTTGCAATTTCTGGGCCCTGCCTCCCCCTTCAGCCTCATCTCTTGTCCTCTTCCCTTCTAATTATTATGAACTGTTCATTAGCCCCCAACCTATCTTATGGTGTAAGGTGTCTGCGGTCTGGAAAGCCCTCCCCTAAACCTTCCCTGGTAAAGACCACTCCACGGGCAGCTACAGCCTCTCTCATGAGGCCTTTCGTGCCTCCACTCTACCCCGTGCTACCACAGTACTATACTCTGACTCCTTTTATACTTATCACACATTGTTCTGTCTTATACACTTGTCTGTGAGCCCTTGAGGACAAGGGCTCTGAGTTATTATCCAGTTATTATACATAATAGGACCTCAGCCACTTTTTGAATGAGACTAATGTCATTCATTGTAGGCATTAGTCCCCCTCTAGCCCTACCACCACCACCACCACCACCACCACCACCACCACCACCACCACCACCACCTTCCCCTAGCATCCCTATAGGCAAAGCGAAACTTGCCCCAATCTAGCCATATAATTCTCTGAAAAGATGACTGGATCCTGCCTGGGGTAGACTGATCCAGCAGCCATGAATTCCTGGAGATTCTCTCAAGGGCACTGAAGTTGCTGACCCACAATAGCTTTCTGTGTTCAAAATGCAGACAAGGCCGGCTCGGTGGCTCAGCCTGTAATCCCATGCTTTGGGAGGCCGAGGTGAGTGAATTGCCTGAGCCCGCGGGTTCAAGACCCGCCTGGCCAACTTGGCGAGACCTCACCTCTACAATAAAAAAGATCAAAAAAATTAGCCGGGTGTGGTAGCGCGTGCCTGTAGTTCTAGCCGCTTGGAAGGCTGAAGTGGAAGGATCGCCGGAGCCCAGCAAGTCAAGGCTGCAGTGGCCGGGAGTGGCCACTGCACTACAGCCTGGGCGACAGAGTGAGACTCCAACTCAAAAAAAAAAAAAAAAAAAAAAATGCAGACAAAAGCTTCTCTAGTAGTTCCCGAAGCTAGTTCTCTATGGTGTAAAAGCAAAGGACTCCTTCTGGGTGTTGAAAAGGGTGTGAAGCAGGGATTTCCTTTTTCTACCAGACAAGGAATGCAGTTTCCACAAGTTAAAAAAAAAAGAAAGCAGTAAAGTAAGCTGTAAGATTTTCCAGCTCTAATGTGTGGTTTTCCCCATATAAAACCTTTATAAGCTCAAGTCTTTCCTCAGACAGGACTTGGAAACATGATTTTCAACTTTTCTGGAAGCCAAACCTCTAGTACCATGCCTGGGTTTAGGGTTTCACAGGCCATAATTTTACCCCTTCGGGTAGAACAAACACTATAAACCATCACACTCTACTGTCTTTAATGGGGGCTTCAGACTACACCCCTGGCGCCTATCACAGTGCCATAAAATGAGCACAAAAAATAATCTTTGCATGAATACATAGTCTTTTTTGTTCTTATTTGCTGTTCTTATTTGTATCCTGTAATTATCACATGTGAGAAAAATGTTCCAAAAGAGTTCCAGAGAAATGTTGATGGAGAAGAGCTCCTAGTTTCTATATTTTGTTTTTCCTGGTCTGTAGCTTTTTTTTCATAACAGCTATGCTTTTACCTCCCCAATGGCCAGACACCCTTCCCTCCTCCTTCATGAAGCCTGTCCTGGCTGAAGCCATCCTCTTACCCGTAACTCCTCTTTTTCCTACTCTACTCTTCAAGCCTTGGAAAACATGAAGAACATAAAAACACAGACACATTGTGTCTGGATTTTATCGTATGTCTCTCAGAATGTCACAAATGTTTATGTTTTTCTATCAACATGACATTTTGGATCATAGCTTTAATCAAAGCATTAAAGGTACAAATTATGAAAATGTATTTATAAAATATCTTTTAATGCAATAGCATGCTATTTGAAATAATAAAATAAATGGAGACAATGGAATGGATTTTGAATAGCAAAACACTGGGGTTAGGAGGACACACAAGAGAGTAGAGGGAGGTGGTTTTGGCTAACAAACTCCTTCTGGTGCCGAGAACATCAGGCTGACCTTGGGTACACACTCATAAGCAGACTCTTTAATCCATGCCGATGAACTGACACTGATTCTTAATCATGGTCCCCCAAGATGGTCAACGTTATTTCCAAGAGAAGCAGACTCCAACATTCCCCACTACCCCTTCCCCTGTGTCCCCAGGGTACCTGCACCTGCCTCCAGCACACTGACTGCAATGGTTTAATTGCATGTGTGGTTTTCTCCAGGGGACTCATTTCATTTTTCCAGCATCCAGCCACGTTTGACTTACAGGAGGTGTTCAGTACATGTTTGTGGAGTAACTAAACCTCTCTCCTTCCCTGGGTGTCTCGCTGGGAAGTTCACATGAGCAGGCTGGACACAAAGAATTTGCCTGACAGACATCTAACCTCTCTGAGGGTAGATTTTGGACCATTTTGTTCAAGGACTGCTGTGTCCTAGAACTGTGCAGAACACAGAGTGTTTAATAATACATGTGGAATGGATGACCCGGAACTGCCCCTTTTGAAAATGTGCCCACTCTTTCTGTTTCAACAGATTTTCCTAGCAGACACACCCTCTGACCTCAGATTCATCCTCTCAGCATTTTCTCTTTGTGTACTGAGTCTCTACCATGGTGAGGTTACCTAAAACCACATCCTGGACTCTGCACCTATGGGTTTCTGTTCTTTATACTTCCAAGTTTATCTTCTTCCTCTTCCCTTCCTTTCTCTTTCTCCCTCTCCTCCTTCTTTTTCTTCCCTCCCATTCTTTTACTTGAGGCATGCAAAAAAGTATAAATTATATCTTACTGATAACTTCTCCACCTACCAATAAGCTTACAAATTAAGATATTACAGTTAAAATTGAAACTCCTATATATTCCTTTCCACCCATGCCTTTCCCTTCCTGAAAGTAACCACCACTCTTTATTTGTTACTATCAACGTGTATACATGTATATATGTATACATGTATATAGAGCATTCTTGACAGTTTTTAACTTTTTATGAATTATGTAATATTTGAGTATACTACTGTCACTTGCTTGTTTTCTTTCTTTGTTCAATTCTATATTTTTGAGATTTAGCCATATGAAAACATGGAGCTCCAGTTCCTTCCTTGTCACTGCTATATAAATATTGACCAGGCACGGTGGCTCATGCCTCTAATTCCAGCACTTTGGGAGGCTGAGGCAGGAGGATTGCTTGAGCCCCAGAGTTTGAGACCAGCCTAGGTAACATATGGAAATCTCCTCTCTACAATAAAAAGAAAATAGAAAGAAAAAAGAAAAAAAGAAAAAGGCATTCACTATATTAATATAACATACTATTTCACTCTATAAGTATATGACAACTGATAAATGTACTTTGTTACTAGCTGATGTGTAGGTGGGCTTTAAATTTTTGTTATTATGAACACTATTTCTAGGGATATTCTTGTTCCCCTTTAGGCAAGAGTAAAGGGAGAGTTCCAGCAAAGAAGCTGTTTGTTTTTTTCTTCTTGGCACATTTGGGTTTGTTTAATTTTCTATTTTATTTTATTTTAAAATAAACTGGGATTACAGACCTAAGCCACCATGCCCAGCTCAACATGGGGACTCCAAAAGAGCCAGTTCCCTCCAGCCCCTGCAGGTCTAGGAACTCAACAGCTCAGGAGGGGTCAGCTGTTGCTAGTGGGCTGTGGAAGCAAAGAGGGAAGCATTCAAGTCGCCATCTTTCCCAAACCTCTGTCCAAAGCCTTGACTTAAATGGCACCAAACTGCCCTTTTATGAGATGTTTCTAGCAGCCTGGCAGTCCAAGTGTAGAACCAAAGAAAGCAAGTATTTGATTCATTCAGTAGTAACTATCAGGTAGTATCATCACCTACTTTTAACTCAAGTCTTGCTTTCTTACCTCAACAATTGGTATTTCATTCTGCATGGTGTGTTTGTGTGTGTGTGTGTGTGTGTGTGTGTGTGTGTGTGTGTGTATGTGTAAAGACATAGTCTTTTTCTGTCACCCAGGCTGGAGCGCAGTGGCACAATCATGATAGAATTATTGATCTACATCTTATCCATTCTGGAAATGACATTGAAAGACTCATATGTATAAATGTGGGGGAAATATTCTTAACAATATTGGTAACTGAAAGATATAATAAAAATGAAAGTCATCATAATGCCCCTGGACCTAGTGTATTAGAGTTCCTTTTTAAGCTCAATAGAAAAAATATTGAATGTAATCTACTTTTCTACCAAGAATGTTAACCTTAGCTCTGAGGTAGCATTTTTTTTCTCTTTCATGTATAAACGTTTTGATATCATGTGATATTTAAAAAGCCATGTTAGTCCTTACAATATATTAAATCTTTATGTCTGGAGGTTCAAATCATAGAGTATTTTCTGCCCTTTAGGTTCTAAAATTTAATATTCTTATATCCTACATGAAATTCTATACAGTAGAGTAGTTTGAGCACCACCTGGTGGGCATTCTGGCTACATTCCTGACTTGAAGGAAACTAACGTTTCTTGAGACCAAGGAGAAATGTGACCAGGCAGAGGCTTCGCTCTAGACCACTGGGGACTAAAATGACAGCTACATAATTCATAGAACCTTCCATCTGCCCCCACTCTTTAAGAATGTTTGTGTTGTGGGGCCCTTATAAATCCATCTCACGTAAACTGCAAAGCCAGAAACAACAGCAGTAACTCTTTTAAAGCTCAAACAATGCTGTGTAGGCTAAAAGGATTGTGTTTCTGCCCCCATATGTTCACCTCCCAGGACTCCCCACCCTCTCCTGCAGCAGCCCTGCAACAATGGTTTCATGAGACCCAGTGAGTCTCAGGTCTTCTCAGCAATACAGTTCAGTATAACCTGCCATGCACTTTCTACATCTGGGCTTCATTTTTGTTTCCATTCCTAGCATTTATTAATTTATAACCTTTTGGGGCTGTGTGCAGAGGCTCACACCTATAATCCTGGCACTTTGGGAGGCCGAGGCAGGACCCAGGAGTTCGAAACCAGCCTAGACAACATAGTGAGACTTTGTCACTACAAAAAATAAAAAATAAATTAAAAATTAGGCGACAGGGTTGACGGAGTTCAGAAGGTTGAGACTGCAGTGAACTGGGATCATGCCACTGCACTCTGGTCTGGACAACAGAGTTAGATCTTATTTACCGCCCCCCCCACCCCCCAAAAAATTGCAACCTTTTCTTGCATGGTTATTTTCTGGTTTCCTATTCTATTATAGCTTCAAAAAGCACATTCCTGTCTAACTAAATAGGGATGCTGATAACAAATGCTTTAAACAATTAACAAGACGGTTTTTATCAGTCAAAAAAAATTTTTTTGTAGAGAGAGAGTTTTCCTATGTTGCCCAAACTAGTCTTGAAATCCAGGGCTCAAGCACCCCTCCTGCTTCAGCCTCCCAGTGTCCTGGGATTACATGAGCCACCATGCCTACCCGATATTTATATGGCAGTAACAAGGAAGGACTCGGAGCTCCATGTTTTCACATAGCTAAATCTCAAAAATATAGAATTGAACAAAGAAAGAAAACAAGCATGTAGCAGTAGTATACTCGATTATTACATAGTTCATAAAAAGTTTTAAACAGTCAAATAATCAGTACCAAACAAGCGTCATTCACAAACGTTTAATGTCCAATAAAATGCATAAAAACATAAGTGTTGGCACTTGCATTCTTAAATTAAAGAAAGGATGCATTGGGGCTGACAGCTATCTCTCAGCACTGTGAAATTGTTAATGGCAGAGAGCTCGAAAGGCACCTGGCTCCCTACCAAGGCATGGGTGTCCATCCTGCAGTGTCCAACTAGGCAACCTGTGTCTGCTGGAACACTTCCTGGGAGAGAAAACACACTTTGTCTGAAGTGAAGAAAAGAGAATGACTCCAACATCAAACTGAAGTCCTAATCTTCCTACTTGCCACTACTAACTTCAGATCTTGGGTAAAGAACAAAACAGAAGCTGTTTTCTCATCTAAAAAGCATGGTTGGGGCTGGGGACAAAATAAGGATCCCAGTCCATAGGTGTGATAAGAATTAAGTGAGATACTTTACAGTCTATTTTAGGCAGTCCATTTTACTTTGAGACAGGTCTGGTTTCTGATAGAAACCTTCATTTGCCTCCCTGTTTTTTTGTTTGTTGCTTTTCTTCTTTTGAGACAGGGTCTTGCTCTGTTGCCCAGACTGAAGTGCAGTGATAGCTCACTGCAGCTCGACCTCCTAGGCTCAAAGGCTACTCCCACCCCAACCTGAGCAGCTGGGACTACAGGTGTGAGTCGCCACATCTAGCCCTCCCTGCAATTTTTACCTATGAGACTGTTTTTACCTTGTTTCTCAGAGAGTTTGCCAAGCATACAACGACCAAAAGCCTCTGACTTCTGACCTCACATCCTCTGACCCCACTGCTTAACTCAAATTTTCCTTTCTCCAAGTTAGATTTCTGCATTTCTTTCAATCTTTTTTTTTTTTTGAGTTGGAGTCTCATTCTGTCACCCAGGCTGGAATACAATGGCATGATCACGACTCACAGCAGCTTCAACCTTCTGGGCTCAGGCGATCCTTCTGCTTCAGCCACCGGAGTAGCTGGGACTACAGGTTCAAGCCACCACGCCCAGTTAATTTTTTAATTTTTTTTTTAGAGACAGAGTCTTACTATGTTGCCCAGACTTGTCTTGACCTCCAGGGCTCAAGCCATCCTCCTGCCTTGGCCTCCCAAAGTGCTGGGAGTGCACTACCATCAACCATTCTTTATAGCAAAGTTTCCCTGACTTTTTCATGTGGTAACACTCATAGAGAGTGATATTAGTACAGCACTGGGCTAAATGGATGAAGTTACTCATAGCCAACAGGTTTGATGCAGCCTCTCAGAGGGATACCGGCAAGAGTGAGACCATTTGCCCAGGACAGCGCCCTGCTTAACAATGCATCCTTTCACTGCATTCCTTTCTTGCTGGTCTTACTTTCCCACTCCCTGATTATGTCTTCTGAGATCACCTCCCAAGTAAGCTCCTTGCAGCCCAATTCTTATCACATCACAGTAGGTAATACCCCAAAATGCAAAATTATAATTAAAATAATATCCAAGCAAAGTGAACTTTTGTGCATCAAGTCCTGCTCTAAAATATGTATGAACCAATAAGGTAAAACAATGTCCTGATTAGTTAATGAAGGTAATTGCTTAAATTCTATGCTTCACTTTGTATATGGAGGCACTATATTCACTTTAAGAACATTTTCAGACTTACGTCAAGACACTTGTCTTTCATACCTAAACAACTAGGCTACAAAAAGTTTAATGACTTCCAAGGTCACATCTTTAACAGTAAAAGTGAAAACAGTTCAAATTTATGCCAGACCCTCTGTGAAGTGTCTGTCATCCTTCCACTATCATGGCAACAACTTTATATTATTTTAGAGGTGTTATTATACCCACTCCACAAGTGTTATTCTAATAAAGCCTACATATACTCCAGATGAAATGGAAGATCAGGGCAGGAAACCAGATAATTACATGGCAGGAAGTTACTTTTTTTTCATGGCAATTCATGAAGGACATATTTGGGGTGAATGATCCACATGGTTAAGTAAAATCTGCATTATATGTTTAGTGAACCTCAGACTTGGTCTTAAACAAATTGCCACTTTGGTCAGTCACATAAGCATTTGTGGCAGAAAATCGTCAAGCTAATTTTTTGATTAAAACTGAAAACTCTGATATTCTTAAAGCTGACATTATTAGCAATTTAGTAAAAATGAATTCTTCATTCTTGACTCTATAGGCCTTCTGGATTTGTTTCCTAGAGACAGAGATGAAATTTGCATCAAAAATCTAAATACAGAGACACAATCTTGAGCGTATGGCCAAGTTTTCATGTTGCGATGTTTTAACACATGAAGCTGCCCACACCAAACTGCTGTTGACGTCCATAAAGCCTTGGTTCCTTGGTTTATTTATACTGACTCACATTGCAGCCACTTGATATTTAAAGTAAAATGGAAATTCTATTACATCTACTCAATGCCATGCAAACTTCAGATTTTCCTTTTGTTTCTGAGTATCTGATACATCAGGATTCTTTATAATAATAATCCTAAGCCTGAAAAAATTAGGTAGATTTCTGGCTGTTCGTTTTATCATTCTCCTTTTCATATGGTTTAAACATCAAGTTATCTGACTTTATTCTACTTTTGTAAGAGTGGGCAAGAAGCCTGTTCCCAGTTAATGATGAGCTGACCACATTCTGACAGTACATTAAGGAAGAATTGGATGACATGCTGGCAAGAGAAAGTTGATTGGGGGGAAAAAAAGTGTCCTCAGATTTGGAAAATGAGTCACTGTCTAGGAACCAACTGCATTCAACATACAAAATTTGCTCCAAATGAGCAAATTGAAAATGCTTCAAGAGAGGCTGCATAATAAATATATCTAGGGTTGTCAGGCAGAGAATTCTTCATTACAAATTCTGTCTAATTGCAATGACATCACAACTGGAATAAACTGATAATTTTTTAAAAACTAAAATACACAAATTAAATCACTAAATGCAGTCAGAACTTTTCCTGAGAGCTATCAAAGTCTATGTGTCTAAGAATGTTCTAGTAAGTGGCTGAGTGTCCATCCTAAACCAAAGTATATGCAAAAAGAAAAAAAAAACCTCAAAAATTTTTGGAGGAGTAAAATTAAACAACACATGAAAACATGCCAAGCCAGCAACAGATGTAACAGAGAGACTTTATGTTAAAGAGCTAACTTGAAGAAGATATTCAAGAAATCAAGATTTCTCCTCCTCTTCAACCGAATAATTAAAGTCATACTGACCCCACTCCATCCCCCAAATAAAAGATGAGGGAAGAATGAAAGGGGTTAACACACAGAACCTGCCAACCTTGAAACATGCTGCACAATGGCCTCAATTTTTGCCCAGATGACTCAGAAAAAAGGCCAGATCAGGTTTTAACCAGAGATCATGTTGCTTCTCCAGGGCCACCCAGGTCAAAGGCAGAGCCATAAGTATTAAGATTCTAGTTATTGTTATTATTATTATTTGTAGAGATAGGGTCTTGCTATGCTGCCCAGGCCAGAGTGCAGTAACACAATCATAGCTCACTGTAGCCTCGAACTCCTGAGCTCAAGAGATTCTCCTGCCTCAGCCTCCTGAGTAGTTGGGAATGCAGGCGCCCACTATCACACTTGAATAAACATTTTTTTTTTGTATTTTTTGTAGTGACAGGGTCTCACTGTTTTCCCCAGACTTGTCTTGAACTCCTAGACTCAAGAAAGCCTCCTGCCTCAGCATCCCAAAACGCTGGAATTACAGATGTGAGCTACCATGCCCAGCCTCCAATTATTACTAATGATGACATCTGTGAGCATTTTAAAGTACTATACACTTACAATTTGCTTTCACATCCATTCATCATGTGACTCTCATCACAATCCCATCAAGTACGTGGGGCGTGTATTACTATTACCACTCCCATTTTACAGAAGGCACCAGTGTCCCAGTCTCCAGGTAGCCTAGTTTTCTCCTCCAGCCATTCTTCAGTCTCAATCCCTAAACAGTACATCCTTAAAGGATTTTGACTGTCACAAGCCTAGATAACTGCTCACCACACTGGTAACAGAGGGACTGCAACTGTTTATCAATTTATTCAGTGACATAAGGACAGGGCTGGCTTTGCCATTGTATCCCATGAAATAATGGGTTGAGTATTTAAGGTGATGATGAGCATTCCAGAAACAATGAAAAGGAAGCAAAAGTCAGTGTGATAAATTAGGGGGAAAAAATAAGTGCACATCACTCCCCTGATGACAACCAGTTACTAGGCCAGAACACTAGCACAAAAATGAATTCCATGGCTTGATGTCATCGTAAATCCACACTAAAGAGGGCTTCGGATACCACAGCACCCAACACTGCGGGAAACACTAAAATACTTCCATAGCAACTGTCACTAAGGACATCATCAGGATGCTGAAAATATAAAAGAGGAAAAAAGAGCTGTTAACTGGGAACAAAAAAGATTGTTTCCCTGAGAGAGCGAAGTCCATTGTTCATGCTCAGAAACCATAAGTATTTAACCACGGAAGTAGGCTGTAATCAGCTATTTCAGCAAGCCAAACCCATCCTCCTGATCGATAGTCTTTCAAAATAAGAAATCCACCGAAGAACTGAAAACACAGGAGGAACTCACAAATGCATGCACCAGGCAGGCAGCAGAACACCCTAGTCTAATGGACCAGTCATGAGTCAGGAAAGATGGGTGCCAGCCTCAGCCCAGTCATTTATTAACTATCAAGCCCATTATGGGGCAAGTAGATATTGCCAGAGACACAGCAAGTGACTCAGAAATCGGTCCTGTCCTTAGAGTGTTCACTGTTGTAGAGTCAGATACAAAATAAATTACCATGAAATAAGTTAGATATAATAGATTACAAAGGAGAAACAAGATCACTGCTATTCAATCTTAGAGTCTTGTTGCAGGGTGTTAGTGGGTTGCATTGTGTCCCCCAAGAAGATATGTTGAAGTCCTATTCCCTGATACCTTAGAATGTGACCTTATTTGGACGCAAGTTCTTTGTAGATATGAAGTTAAAATGAAGCCATCAGAGTAGGCCACTGTGACTGGTGTCTTATGAGCGAGAATACCATGTGAAGACAGAGATACACAGGGGGAAGATGACGATGCAACGGCAGAGGCAGAGATTGGGGTGAGCAGCTACAAGCTAAGGAGAACCAAGGATGGCCCAGAGCCACCAGAAGCTAGGAAGAAGCAAGGAAGAATCCATCCCGAGAACGATTAGAAAAAGACAGCTCTGCCGATACCTTGATTTCAAACTTCCAGCCTCCAGGATCGGGAGAGAATACATTTTTGTTGTTTTGGAAGGGCTGGGCTCAGGTTATCCTTCCAATTCAGCCTTCCAAGTAGCTGGAACCACAGGCACGTACCATGCGTTTTTAAATTTATTGTAGAGACAAGGGCTCCCCAAGTTGCCCAGGCTGGTCTCGAACCCCTGGGTTTAGGCAATCCTCTCACCCCCACTTCTCAAAGTGCTGAGATTACAGGCGTGAGCCACTGTGCCTGGCCTGGTACTTTGTTGTTTGTTTGTTTTTTTGCTTGTTTGTTTTTGAGTCAGTATCTCGCTCTGTCACCCAGGCTGGAGTACAGTGGCATGATCACGGCTCACTGCAGCCTCAACCTCCTGAGCCCAGGTGATCTTTCCACCTCAGCCTCCCAAGTAGCTGGTTCTACAGGTATACACCACCACACATGGATACTTTTTTCATTCTTTTGTAGAGACAAAGTCTTGCTATGCTGCCCAGGCTGGTCTCAAACTCCTGACCTCCAGCAATCCTCCTGCCTTGGCCTCCCAAAGTGCTGGGATTACAGGCATGAGCTGCTGCATCTGGTCAGGTTTGGGTATTTTGTAACCACAGCCCTAAGCCACAAATAAAGAGGCAAAGATTACTTCATACTAAAGGGATTAAGGCCAGGTTTCTGCTAAGAAGTGACAAATAGAACTTGGAAAAACGAATAGCATCTGACTGGTAGGAAATGGAGTTTTCCATGATATGATAATAGCATTTACCTTTTATGTGGCGGATATTGCACTAGGACTCACTCGTTTGTAACTGGGATGGATTCTGGCTCCTAGGCTGAGGGCATCTAGACCTCACCTTTAATCCCACCCCCCCCCCTCCACAGTGGTTGATATGTATACAATTTTTAGTTTGGCAAATGGAAGAGAAAGGAGGGTATAGGGTATGGGGAGCTGTAGAGGGAAGAAGGATGGAGCAGATGGCAAAGCATGCGTTCCCTTCCTGACCCTGGCCCTGATCTCCTTGTGGAAGGGAGGGTGGAAGCAAGTTCCAGAACCTCTGCAAGTTTTGTTTTCATGCAAAACTAGGTGAGGAATTGGTCAAAGAGACTCTGAGAGGCTCTAGGCACAAGCCCAGCATTTGTGGGACTGAGGCAGCCCAGGGGCCAGGGGAGGCCATTCTCCACTCCACTCCACAGAACTGGGCCACATAGACGCTTCCCAAGGACAGGACTCTTAGGGAATATTAAGAATCAACACCCTTGGCATGGGCTGTGTTCTCATGACAGACAGAAACCCTGGAAAAACGTCAGCCTTGGCAAAGCCTCAGCAAGTGACCTTGAAAGCAGAAGCTAGACATGTGGGAAATAGGGCAGAAGAAAAACAACAGGGCAGAAGACCACATTAACTGTGAAAGACAAGTGACTGAGGGGACTTCTGTGGAAGCTTCTAGAAATAGCTAGAAATACTTTGAAGAGAGCTACTTTTTTTTTTTCAGTAAAGTAGGAAGGGGAGCTGTGCCATAAAAATTGGAAAATAAAAAAAGACCTTGTTTTGTGACAACAGGCTGATGAGGCCTGGGACACATGAGCCAGGCACAGATTTTCCAGTACAATCCAACTGGAACCTATCATTTTCCCCACTTTCCACTTAGCCAGCAAGAAAACTGAGGCTCAGGAGGTTAAATGACTCCCAGCCAGTAATTCTGTCAGTAAGTGACGGAATCAGAAACAAAACCGTGTCTGTCTGACACCAAGGCCAGTACTCTTTCTGTTAACCACACTGTTGATCTGGTCAGAGGGGAAAATATGACACTTGCAAGGGGTTTGGAAAGGAACGCTGTAGGTCAGGGCACCAGCCAGGTCCTGGCCAGAAACAGAAACCAAGCCAAATCCTTCAAATGAAGAGACTTTAACAAAGATACTACTGACATAGTTGTGGGTAGGATGAAGGAACTAACAAGAGACACCCAGCAATAGATCAGCTGGAAAGTAAGCCACCTCTCATGAGACCTAGTGAGAGTTGGTGAGACCAAGCCCTGGAGAAGAGGCCAACGGCAGGATCTGTAATCATGGAGGGACATGCCCCTGTCAGGGAGTGAGGAAAAATAACCTGACCTTTCCTCCTACTTCCCAGTCTCCTGCCAGTGCCACTATTGGTCATGCACACCTGGAGACTGGCTGTCAAGAAAGCCTGGTGAGGTGAGAGGCAGGACTCAGAGACCCATAGAGAAGGAAGAGGAGGAAGACATCTCCACGGAGAGCAGGGACGCTAAGACCATGAGCTTGTCTTGTCCTGTTTTGCTCTCTGATTCATTCCCTGCTCCATTCTGCCCTGTTCAGAGAATTACTTTCTATGGGTTCCTCTGACTTCTGGTTTCTGGGTCAGCCAGTGGGTGGCCCCGATGGGAGAGAAAAAAGGGAGAAGCCGGGGTATTTCTCCCCCGCTCTTTCTGCTTCAGTCATTGCCTCTGGCAGTGGCTATCTCTTCTATGGACCCAGTTCCTGTTCCAAGGCCCCCTGTGGTTCCAGCTTCTGCTTGATGACCTGGCTCCTTTAGTCCCTTAAGTTTTAGGCAGTGGTAGCAGCTTCTTGCTCTTGATAATCTCAGGGATGCCTCCCTGTCCTACTTCAGACTCTTACCTCTGCCATCTCCCTATATTCAACCCCCTCCGGTTAAAATATCAAGAACATTTGCTGGACCCTGACTGCTAGAGGAAACACATTGGAGAGCCTCAACCTTCCCAGAAAAGCATGAGGGAAATGACTATAAACATGACTTGCATGTTATAAGCATGGAATAAACTTCAGTTGAATCTATTACTACTGCAAGCCCGTTCCTTTCTCCCACAGGGCCTCCTCAACCTCAACCAACAGAGTTCTGATCTGCTTTTGACCCAGCTCACCCTCCATACTCCGTGGCCAAAATTTCTTCTCCTGGGATGTTTGCCTGCTCTCTTCATGATCCTTGGAGATCATGAGAGTCATATCAGCACTAGTCTATTAGAACTCTGGATTTCCCTCTGACTTGTCCTTTTGCTGTAGCTCTTTTATCAATCTCTTTCCCTGAGTACAGCAAATTACCTACTTTCTCTGTTCCTGATTTTTTTTTTTTTAAACTGGACAGAGGAGCACTACTTGGTCAAAATTTCTTCTCCTGTGATGTCTATCTGCCCTGTTCATTATGTTCACAGTACCCGTCTCCAACAATCACACACCTGTGCCTTTTCCCAGAGTCCCTGGAACCCACTTAGGTTCATATCAACTTAAAATTGATGTGAAAGAAATCCACTAAAAAAATGAGAGACCAAAAAAATGATATCATGCTATAATTTCACACATGGAATTATAAAAAAGTGGAATGGGTTCATGAAAATGAAATAAATTGCTAATATACAAAACCTGATGGAAAAATCAATGTTATTAAAGTAATTATTCATAAAATAATTCACTGCATTTTTCACTTTAGAATGGCAAATTCCCTCCACGCATTTAACATTTAATTCCATTTACAGAGTCTTTACTTGCCCACGACTCTTCAGGACCATGGACCTTTGCAAACTGAGTTGCATCTCAAATGCATTTTGAAGTTCAAAATCAATGGCTTATATACATATTAGGACATTCCAGACAAATATTTGGTGTTTTCTCCACAATATACTTTTACTTGAAGTTGGGATGCAGTTTAGTCTGGTTGTTACATGCAAACTATGATGGAATGCGTTATTGGTTCTGATTCTTTCCTATACTGTCTCTGTATGGGTATTGACTTTGCCCTTGGAATTTCTCCCAGGGTGAAAGGTAGATTTGTATGAAGCAATTATTGGGGAATGCTCTTGGAAACAGCCATTTTAAGGGAGTGAGGGAAGCAAGATTAGGCAGAGAGAAAGATGGAACTCAGTTGCAACTGAGGACACTGCCAATTCTATGAGAAGCTCTGGAGCTGGGGCAGTCTTCAGAAACAGTCTTGAACTGAGACAAGGGGTCCAGACCTTGTACTCACATCAAACCAGTCATAGGATGTGGGTTGCTTGAGGGGCACCCTTAAGCAAAGCAGTACCCTTCCGCTGAGGATAATTCCTAGTCATAAGCAGGGATGAGAGATCCCAGGTGAGGATGGAAGTGGGAGGAGGGAGTTGGGGGTGGGGTGAAAGGCTATCTGTGGGTCATCATCAGCAAGCAGTATTCCTAGCTGTTGAGAAAATAAGTGCCTTGGTTCTGGAAAGGGATCGGGAAGTGTGCCTCAGTGTCCACTATATCCCATAAAGGTGAAGTATACCTCAGCCAGGCAAGGTGGCACATGCCTGTGGTCCCAGCAATGTAGGAGGCTGAAGCAGGAGGATCCTTTGAGCCCAGGAGTTGGAGGCTAGCCTGGGCAACATGGCGAGACCCCATCTCTTTTAAAAAAAAAAAAAGGTGAAATATGTGTCTTTGCTCTTTGACATTAGGATAAGCCTTATAACTTGCCTTGACCAAGAGGCTGAGGCAGAAATGAGTGTGGCAGTTCCAAGCCTGGGTCTTAAGAGACCTTGAGTATTTTCAGTTTCCTTTTTATACATGTCCAGGCTAGCCTGTGGGTCCCAGGAGGAAGAGGAGTGGCATGAAGAGCAGGGCTACCCTAGCCACCTAGTCCAGCCCAGCTTAGTTCAACCAGCCTCAGTAAGACTCATAGATACTGTTGGTTTAGTATCGTGTGGTTTGTTATGCATCCAAAGCAAGTCAATACAACAGGCTCTGACTCAACAGAATCAAGCCTGTTCCCATGCCAGGCACTTCTGGCTTGTGACCTGCTTGTGACCTTGAACAAGTTACCCAACCTTTCTTCATGTTGTTGTGTGTTTAGCATGGTATGTGGCCACTCAGAAGCACCCAGTCATTATGAGTTGTGGTCAGTATTTGTATATTTTATTTCCAGGTGCAAAAGCCATGAAACTAGAAGATACTGGTGGGTGAAGGGGAATAGCAAAGACTGGGTCAATCTCCACTGTTCTCCAATCCTTTAGGCTACTCCAATCCTGCCCTCTGCCCTCTAAGAGTTTAGGTTCTGGAAGGGAGGAGATGGCTGAGGTGGGCCCAGCAATGTAAGTGGCAAATTGGAGTGTCTGCACTCTGAGTTCTTAGGCTATTGAGCCAAAGATAGTACCAGATAGAAGAGGGAAGAGAGAAAAGGAGACAGGTGCCCCTTAGTCTTCTACTGGTCTTTTTCTGTGGGTTCTAGGTTCTTAGCTTTCTTAGCTTTGCATAACATGATGTTCTGACATGTCAGGAATAGCCTGTGGGATCTTCAGCGTGCAGCTCCTACAAACATTGTTGTAGGTAGAGAATTTTCACCCACTGAATTTCTACTGCCAAGTTTTGACAGGGTGCTTTGCTTTTTTCCTCTTCCTTTTAAAGCGACAAGGGAAAACAACGTGCAGAGATAGTGTTAACCAAATAAAGAGACACTATATTGTTTGGTTTTTTCCTAAATCTCATTTGCGTCAGAAAATTTATTCCCAGATGAGCCATAACTAGATGAGACTGAGCATAGCCCACATCTTACAAGAGAAAGTTTTAAACACAGCCTTCAGATTTTATGACCAGTAGGTTCAAGTCATGGTTTCAAAGGGAGTTGAGACTTTGAAGACCTTCACTTCTCTACTGCTGATATCTTAACTGTGGCACACCACTCCCAATGTTTAGGTGATTTCATTTTAAACATGAGTGAAACTAACAGTCATTTTCCTTCACTTTCCAAATTCCTTAAACAGCTACTCTTTGTTTTTTGGTGGTGCAGAAAAAAAGAGAAGAGAAAAAGAAAAACAGTGCTTTCCTGAGATAATATAGAAGACCAACAGAAGAGAATCAATGTAGCACACTGAGGAGAATCCTAGGGAAGGACTAAGGTGGGGTTTCTCAAAATTTCGCTTCAAGACAACTTGACAAAAGAGGAAAACAAAATATTAACCCCTGGGATATCTAAGAATATAAATAAAAAGGAAAATAGCTAACTTTAGAGAGAGTTCCCCATGTACCAGTCATCATTCTAACATTTAACTAAATATACTCATCACTTATAATTCTCATGATAACCCTATGAGGCAGGTGATGTTGTTATACCCATTTTACAGATGAGGAAATTGAGACTCAAAAAGGCTAAGTGACTTGCCCAAGGACACACGGGTAGGAAAAGGAGCTAGGATTCAAAGTCCTGCTCCAAAGCCAATGGTTTCAACCAAAAGTTGCCATGAGTCATCTACTACCAGATCAAAATTTCATTCAGATTGTACCTTAAAAATACATACACCTTTTATTCTGTCACATTATATATTTTTTCCTGTTTCCTTTAAGATAAGAAAAAACTTCTTTCAAACATTTTCATCTAAATGTGTCAATACCCCACCTCCACTTTCCCTTCAAATCAATCTTTAAGTAAAACTGTTGCCTCAAGAAGACATATCAAGTGTTTTTTGGTTTTTTGTTTTTTGGTTTTTTTGGTGGGCTTAGCTTGAGAAGACCTGATCCGGTATGGCTAACTTGCCCAAGAAAATAAAAATACCTATGTTTTGTCTGTCAGAATTAATTTGACCAGTTAACCAAATATGTAAGAAAAGAGATTGGTTTCTTCCCCAGTGTCAAAGCAATTGATACTAAAGGGTCGTGAGTAAAATTGAATTGAACAAAATAGATTAACTGAGTAACTTAGCAGGAGAAAAGAGACTAGACTAACACATCAGTTAGACAGGTGACGTTTACCATGGCAAAACTCAAAATAAGCATAAGGCTTGAACATAAGGCAGAGAGCTGATGAGCAGGATATTTTTAGTTTGGACTAAGATGTAAGAACACGTGAGAGAGAGCAGGTGTGTGTGTGCCTGTGTGTGAGCGTATGTGTGTGTGTATAAGAGGGAGAGAGAAAGAAAACTTGGAGAAGGAACAAAAGTCTTTTTTGTTAGAAAAGATAATGCAATTCCATGGGGGGAAAGTACAGAATTTAATGCTAATTAAACCATGAATCAGAACATTATACCTAATATTTAATAATAGTGCAACTTACCTGATTTTATCAAAACTAACACAACATACATAAAATGCATACAAACTTCAAAGATTTAAAGTGCTTCTTAAAATGTGATCTTATAATCGAAGTACAATACCTACTCTGAGTCCCATTGGCACAAGGAAGATAATACACAGGGCAATTACAATTGCAGGGTGATGGGGCGCGGGGGCAAATGAGGTGGTATATGCCTGACATATGGTAGGGCCTCAGGAAATGCAAGAGGTATTGTTATTTCTATCACTCTTTGCCAAAAGCAAGTTAGTTGTCTTTCTCCACCAAATATTTTTATTTTTACTGCAAATTTTTTTTTAGAGTTGGAGTCTCACGCTGCCCAGGCTGGAGTGCAGTGGCACACTCACAGCCACCCCAGTGTCGACCTGCTGGGCTCTGGCGATCCTTCCACCTCAGCCATCCAAGTAACCAGAACTACAGGCCCGCGCTACCACACCCGGCTAATTTTTTTCTTTTATTGTAGAGACAAGTTCTCGCCAAGTTGCCTGGGGTTGGTCTCGAACCCTCGGACTCAGGCAATCCACTCGTCTCGGCCTCCCAAAGTGCTAGGATTACAAGCAGAGCCACTGAGCCTGGCCTACTGCAAAACTTAAATTACAAAAGAAGGCATTTATTTCATCACAAATGTAACCAGTATGCTGGTGGACAAAGCAAGACACCATTACCCTCTCCAGATTTTTCTATGCCTACATAACAAATGTGTGTGTGTATCTAAATTGCTTTAAAAATTTTGTTTAGTTAGCATTTGAGCCCCCTTGGAGTATTTCACACTGCACTGTGTAACAAAGAATCACACTGAAGGAGACACAATTAATTAATTCTCTTTTTAAAAAGTGGTAGGTGCTATCAATGAAATGAAATTAGTAAAAATTATACCATTCCTCTACTTAAAGGGCCCAAGAGTCTAGTAATGTCTTATTCATATTTGTATCTCCCATAATAGTCTTGAGGTTTTTAATGCTCATCCTATCTAGATGTACTCTTTTCTACCTTTACAAGTTCATGGATTTTGTATTATGCTTACGATTTGCATGGGACATTGCTACATACTTGGTTATTTATGGTTATACCTTATCAACTCTACCAATTCTCTCTCCTCCTGTGTAAAAATGGAAAAGACAGGTTATGGCAATGACCCGGCATTGATCATTGGAAATAGTGGGAGAAATAAATGGATGCAAAAAATTAGAGTGATTCTAATAATCAATGGTGGGTTCCAGGCAGTATAGAGAAGGGCTAGAAGCCAAGAAGGGATTGAAAGATGAATTAAGTAAAGGAACTGAGGTGACCAAGCTTTTCTTGTGCTCAAAGAAGAGGTAAAGTTGTGATGAGGAGGTGTGAGAGATATGAAAAGTAAGAATTGTAAGAGTGGCAGTTAGGGTTACAGAGAACAAAGATGAAATGTATAGTGGATGTGGTGGAGAAGTTCAGAGTGATGGTAAGTTTCTTATTAGGACTCTTAAGAGTGGGATTTATGAGCTGAGGGGAAAATCTATAGAATTTAGGTGCTAAATAGTATATTCTGGAAGCTAGGATGCCAGGAAGTCGCACAGTGTTGAGGCTCCTAGGACCAAGTCAGGAGTTGGAGTATTGAGGAAATAGCGCTGTTGGTACCATAAGATCTTGGAGAATGCATTTGGGGAGACTGGGCTATCAATAGTTGGGGAGTGCATGGTATAGCTTGCTGTCAAGGGCAGCAAAAAAGATAAGAATTTTCACTGGGGTGAAAGAGTCATGTCAAACAGTGGTTCTCAAAGTGTGGTTGACAGATTAGCAGTACCAAGATCCCCCAGGAACTTGTTAGAGGTGCAAATTCTAGGCTCTATCCCGGGGCCTGCTGAATTAGAAAGGAGGATGGAGCTCATAAAACTGTTCTAACAAACCCTCCAAATGATACTGACGTTGGACTGCCGTTGGTTTAGAAGTTGTAGTAGAGAGAATTCACAATAGCAAAATCATGGAACCAATCTAACTGCCACCAACAATTGACTGGTTAAAGAAAATGTGTATATATGCACAAGAGAATACTATGCAGCAATAAAGAAAGAATGAAATCATGTCATTTACAGCAACTTGGTTGGAGCTGGAGATCATCATTCTAAGTGAAATGACTCGGAAACAGAAAACCAAACACCACATGTTCTCACTCATATGCAGGAGCTAAATGGTCACAAAGATGGAAATAATAGACACTAGAGATACCAATAAGGCAAAGTAGGGAGTGGGGGCTAGGGTTCAGAAATTGCCTATTGGGTGCAATGTTCATTTTCTGGGGAATGTGACACAGCTACACAATACGTCCATGTTATACTTGTTAACATCAATAGTTATTCATGCAGCAACCCTCCATATCCTTCTGTCCCTGGTCCCTCTCAAGAAAGGCTCAGCCAATCCCCACAACTACACAATATGTCCATGTAACAAACATGCACGTGTACCACCTGAATCCAAAATGACAATGAAAAAAAGAAAAGTTGTAGTGGGGAGAGCTGAACAGCAGGCCACCATCACCCATGCACCATCACCACCATTTATTTGGTCACCTGTGAGATTGGGATTTCAATTAAAGCAAAAAACTGGAGGGAGCATTAAGAAGAGAGGCTGGGGAATAGAGAAGTTTGTTAGTAACAGCACAAGGGTCCCAGAGGCAGCCCTGAATGCTACTCTCCTTCTGTCCTAAGCTCCTATGTGGGCTCAGCGTTTCTTTTCTTTTCTTTTCTTTTTTTTTTTTTTTGAGTTGGAGTCTCACTCTGTTGCCCAGGCTGGAGTGCAATGGCATGCTGACAGCCCCTGCAACCTTGACCTACTGGGCTCAGGTGATCCTTCTGCCTCAGCCTTCCAAGTAGCAGAACTACAGGCACACACCACCATGCCCAGCTAATTTTTTTATTTATTGTAGAGATGAGGTCTCACCAAGTTGCCCAGGGTGGTCTCGAATCCGTGGGCTCAGGCAATCCTCTTCCGTCACCTCCCAAAGTACTGAGGTTATAGGGGCATGAGTCACTGTGCCCGGCTGGCTGAGCCTTTCTTGAGAGGAACTAGGGACAGAAGGATATGGGGAGTTGCTGCATGAATAACTATTGATATTAACAACTATAATATCAATATTTCATCATAGCAATAATTACACTACTGATAGATATTAATAACTATATATAATTAGTAACAATTAATCCAGGTTCATTCATAAATCGACCAGGAGAACTAGCTCCATGATCTCTGGGGGCAACCATCAGCAATACAGTACCCAGTGAGACATCTACACAGACTCATGATTTTTCAGTTTGTCCTTAGACTCACTACAATCTGTGCAGTAGCCTATTAGCAAGCCTGTAGTACCCAAGAAGCACTAAAGTTCATGGATTTCATATAAACTTCCTGATTTATAGACGAAGTCTTGCACTCATGGTCTCCTCCTTTGTTCTGACCCAGACCCTTCCCAAACTGCTTCTGAAATTGTTCTCCAAATGGAGCTACCCTTTAGAGACATTACAGGTCTCTTCAGCCCTAATTCCACAGGTTATCTAGCCCCTAACTTCTGTTTTCTTCATGTGTATGTAATTTTTCTTAGGAAATTGAGGAGGGACTCCCGAAACCCAAACAGCTGGAGATGGTGCCTGCAGAATGTCATTGCAGTTGGATGCTCTACTCCTCCTCCTGGCACAACTTCAGCTTTGTTCTTGGCTCCCCTCACTCTTGAGTCACAGGAATGTAAACACTGGGGAGCCTCATCCTCTCTATCTTGTCTGTTTCTTCCAATGCCTCTCCTGAGTCTACTGAACTAACATATTCTACTTCCAATAACTATTAATATGGTTCTTTCCTTCCATAAGATTGATCTCCTTTCTGATCAACACAACCCACAGTGGAAAAGGCAACAAGAGGGGAAGAGGCCTTCATTGTGAGAGGTTTGAGAACTGAGAAAGAACAGAGCTGCAGTGAGATGCCAGTCTGCTCGGTGTATTAACATGCATGTCAGTGTGGAGCTGCCATTGAAAAAACAGGAGCTCAGAAACTCAACAGACTTGGGTTCCAGAATAAGATGAGCTGTGTGTTCTTGGAAATACTAATGATAACTACCTCATGGACTTGCTGTGAAATCCAGTAATGCATGTAAAAGTACATAGCAGAGTTTCCAGTACATGGAGAACCTCAATAAGTGATAACTTTGAGTTTGCATTTCTTGTAGACGAATGACACATTCCATAGACCAATAAAGGCAATGCTTAACACAGAATCGAGTGATAAGTGTTTCCTCATATAAACATAAAAGTACTCCAGAGGGAGGAGAGATTATTAAGTCTCTTAATAGGATTCAGGAAGGAATATAGCCAGCGTTATGTTATGAGGAATTCAAAGGGAGAAGACCTGGTCTTCATTCTCAATGGTGCAAGAGATGGAGTTTTAAGCGTTAAAAATTAATGTTAGGCAACTGTATAAAAAAGGTTAAGGGTTGCTTGATTGCATGAATCAAGCCATGCAGAAATTTAAAACTAGAGAATAATAAAGAGGGGAGTTAGTTAAGGATGTCTTCAGAGAGGAGGTGAAATTTGAAGGAAGTTTATTGTTGACTTTTAGAAGGTAAGTTGACGAGCTTGTGTGATAACCGGGATTGTGCCGGTTCTGAGAAAATAGGCAATGTTCATTCTGTTAAGAAAATATTGAAGCTTTGGGAAGGTAGAGGACTGGATGATTTCCTTCAAATATATGTTCTAGCACATGAAGTAAAAATGGCTGCCCGAATAACACATAGTTTGAGGGTATCTGCCCAGTTCATTTCCTCTTCTGTATAGATAGCCTCAACTCACAAGAATGACCACTGCACCCAAGTTTGAAATATATACCCACTTCTCTCTGACCTCAGTTGACTGGACTGAGGATACTCAAGTTAGACATTCAGATTCTCTCTTCTAGAAATTTCTAGAAACTTGAGATTGATCTAGCAGAGGACCAAAAACCTAGGGGATGACCAACCCACTACACGGAAGAGACCCGAGCCCCTAAATGACTACATGGACAGAGAACAACCCTGCCAAACCACATGAGACTGTGACACAGCAAGAAATGAACCTTTATTGTAATAGATTACTATCCCAATAAAGTTTGTTTGGAGACTTGTTTGTAAGAGGCATTTACCTACTTCCACTAATAAAGTAAGTTAGACTATATGTCACCTCTAAACATCCATTCAAACTCTTAAATTTATTGATTAAAGTGAGATTTTTTTTTATTAAACATATTTTTTATTTTAAAATTGTGAGGTACAGTTAAGGGTTAGGTATACAAATATGCATTGTTCAGGCACCCTTGTTGATATTAAGGGGTGTCCCCCCCAGAGATTTTTTTAAAAGTCTATTCTATAAATGATCTATAGATGGATCAAAGGGAGAGAGAATATGGAAGCAAAGAGACCAGTTATAAATCTGATGCAGAAATTTAGATTCAACATAACAGGGGCCTGAGTTTGGGGGTAGGAAAGAAACAAGAAAAATAATGGCTAGAGGAAAGATTACAAGAGAGAAACCAAAACAACTACAGGTTGAGTATCCCTTATCTAAAACACTTAGGACAGAAGTGTTTCAGATTTTGGATTTTTTTTCTTTATTTTGGAATATTTGCATTATATCAATTGACTATCTAAAATCCCAAAATCAAAATTTGAAATGCCCCAGTGCACAGTGTCTTTGGGCGTCACATTGGCACTCAAAAAGTTTTGAATTGGGGGGCATTTTGGATTTCGGATTTTTTTATTTACTCAACCTGTAATTGGGTGTGATGAGTGAGAAAGAGGAAGAATCAAACACTACTTCATCTTGCGTCACTCTCCACTAGCCCACCAGGTTGCAGTTGCTTTTAGTATCTTGAGCCCACTGAGCCACTTCCCACCTCAGGATGTTTACACATGCCCTTCCTTCTGTCTGGAACAGTCTTATCCCTTCTCCTCATGGAGCTGACTCACTCTTGTCTACTCTCTCCCAGGTCTCTGCTCAGATATCACTTTCACAGAGAGCTTTCCTTGACTCCTCAGTCTAAATTATGTCCTCGTGATTATTTTCCATACCCCCTTGATTTTTACTTTCATTGTACTTATTGTAAATTACTGTTTAATTTGTAATTATCTATCTATCTATCTATCTATCTCTGTAGGTATTTGTTACATGAAGTCAGTCTGTCCCCCTGGATTTTAAGTATCATGAAGATATTGACCATGTCTCTAATTTCACTTTTACACCCAACGCTCAACAGAGTACCTGACACTAGTAAATACCCAATAAATATTTGCTGAATAAATTATCTCTCAGGTTTCAAATCTGAAGCACTGGAGAAATAATACATATTGTCCAAATCGGTGTTCATATGTTGAAGAAATGGTGATATTTGTAAAATCAAATCATTAAAGACCTGGGGAAGGAAAAACATCAGCCCAGGAATATCAACAGTCTGGTGCAGTGTCCAGGCACACATGAGCAGGTTACTGAGCAAACAGTAGTTCCATTTGACCTTTAGATACTGGTCCTCCCAACAGCAGGAAGGCCAAGAACTAGTTCAGGCAGGACGTAATGACTTCAGAGTGTCAGACCCATGATAGAGCAATACCCCACCTCTGCAGTAACAATATTCCATTGAAAGCCTTCCCCCAGGTCTAGGTTCTTAAATTCAGTGTGTCAGCACTAGTCTCTGTACAGCCTTTTGGCTTCAAGCCTTTGGCCAGCATGTTAAGCTGGGTATTTCTTAACTAAGTAGATAACCTGTATCCCATCTTGGCAAGCCCAGCCCTACTCTGACTGGGCAGGTTTGTACAATTCTTAGTCACAATGAAAGGTAGCCTAAGCGTCTGCATCAGTCATCCAACTAGCAAAGGACATCATTCTTCCACAACTGACCTCATTTTCATAATAAAGACAAGTTGCTAGGCAGAAATGTGGGGGAGAATACACTCTTTGCAGAAAAAGGGAAAGAAAGGAAAAGCTAGTTTAGATTTTCACTCCCTACAGAATGTTCACATTTATAACATCCAATCACGTCACATCCAAGCTGCCAACATTTCTGCAGGACAATTACTTTTTAAATTTGTGGTGTCATATTCCAGCCTTTCAAATCCACATTTTCATAGTTACCCTTTGATCATTGTTCAAAGCTAACTGAGTATGTTTCCCCAGTACATTAACAGGACTTCAAAGGTAGGAGAAGGATGAGGCCATCAGTTCTGCAGAGAACAATGTGCTGAGCAAATTGACATATGCACTGTTTAATCCCTCCTGTTATTTTGAAGTAATGTCTTCAGGATATTGAATGGAAATGGCTACCCACTGTAAGGTACTTTTAAAAATATTGCATTCCTTCTCAAACGACTATTAAATGAAAGTTAAAGGAGTACAAAGCTGAATCTAACATTGCCAGCTAAGGACAATTAGGTAAGTTAATAGGTGTGATTTATCTCTCTCTACGGATAGCAAAATGAACTTGAAGATTGCCTTGTAATTCAAAGAGCTTGGCTCAGTTTCAAACTGGCCCTAGCATCTGCTTCCAATGTTAACTTGCTGGGTGGCTGGGCACTATCCTTTCCTGATCAATTCTCTGCAGTTACAATTCAAAGTCACATGTAAATACACTTGGATATATTTGGTCATGACACGTGACTATGTATGGTATACATAATCTAAGATTTTGTATACGTTCCTTAATTCACTATATGGTCTCATTTTTTGCCATTGGCACCTATAATTAATGGATTAAATGTGGATTTGAAAGGCTGGAATATGACACCACAAATTTAAAAAGTAATTGTCCTCCAGAAATGTTGGCAGCTTGGATTTTTTTTGTTAAGTTCAATTTTTTTAAAGAGACAGAATCTTATTCTGCTACCCAGGCTGCAGTGCAGTGGCACTATCATAGCTCACTGTAACCTCAGACTCTTGGGCTCAAGTGATCTTCCCACCTCAGCTTCCCAGAATTATAGGCACATGCCACCAAGTCCAGCTTAAATTCAAAATTCTAAAGCAGAGATTGAATTATATACTACGTTGACTAGTGTATTGTACCCAGGGTCTTGATTTTCCTTTAGTCACTGTTTCCTAAAGATTGCAGAAATAAGCACATGCTCACCCAAGTAGCCAGGGCTACAAATGCATCCAGAGTGACAGGGTTTATTTTTAAAAGCCTTAATAGTAGGATTCCTCTCTAGGGAAAATCCTTTGAGTCATACAGAAATTACTTGCCAGAGGTTTCTAGGCCATGTCAAAAGGAAACCTCAATATTCTTTAAATCACTACTTGAAAATCTTTAGTATCCAAAATGACAACCTAAGATAGAATGTTGTTAGTGCTGTAAAGCGCTTCCTCATCAGACCAGCCACGTAAAGAACACTTTCATCTCATCTGCAGCAGCTATAAATAAATGGGAATGTATGCTAGCTCAGCAGTTTTTATTATTTCTCATTGGTGCCTCTGACATATATCTGGTGCTCAAAATGTACCAAAAATAATTTTGCTCTGAATAAGTCTCGATTATAACTCTGCAATTTATTTCATAATACTTTTTATCTTCCTTCAAAGCTTACTCATTGATGGGTAATTATTAAGCACTTTTCAAATTCCCAAAATTATGTGTGGTATGAAACAGAGCCTTGAAATTTGACAAGTCTTAAAACTCATTATAATCTATCCAGTCAGAGAAGTGATGAATAATCATATACAACTCAATCAGTGTCACCCCTGGATATGACAGCAATCAAGGAGGGCTAGCCTGCAAGGGCTAGGGCTCATTGCCCAGCAAAGTAGGAGAGATGACGGATACCCTAGGTCTAAGCAATTGAGAAATCAAGTCCAGGGAGGACATTGGGGACAGAAAGGAGACTGTGACACCTGGATGAGCAGATGCAGAAGCAGCAGGAACAGCTGTCTCAGTAGACACCTGCCCAGCACTCCCCTCAAGATGAGCTGCTTCTCCCTGTTGGAGCTGGTTGATTATGGCCAGAACTGTCTCTCCTCTTGCCTTTCTCCATCCACCTGGGCACAGGTATGAATTTATTAAACAGGCTGAGTAACTCATGGTGCCCTACACCCTGACTAGTGCTTTAGGGGTAACTTTGTGCACCAGATTTCGGACGTGCAACGCCATTCCGTCTTTTACTTCTGCTCCTCCTCCACCATCAAAAGAAAAGTATCAGCTGTATCTTATCTCCTGGAGAGTGGAGAGGGGTTGTTGGGAAGAGTTGGATGGACAAAAACTGAGCCAGTTACTTTTTTTTCCTTTTTTTGAGACAGGGTCTCATTCTGTTGCCCAGGCGGGAGTGCAGTGGCACAATCATAGCGCAACCACGGCCTTGACCTTCCGGGCTCAGGAGATCCTCCCGCCTCAGTCTCCTGAGTAGCTGGGACTACAGGTGTGCACCACCATACCTGGCTAAATTTTTTTATTTTTTGTAGAACGAGATCTCACTGTATTGCCCAGGATGGTCTCAAACTCCTGGGCTCAAACAATCCTCTTATCTCGACCTCCCAAAGTGCTGGGATTACAGGCGTGAGGCATCGCGCCTGGCCTGAGCCTGTTACTTTTTCTTCTCAGCTAAAGCATTTCTCCAGCTGTGTCTGGCAGACATCTTAGGATGCCTAGACATTTGGGGAGAACAGTAGCATCTCTAGTTTCTTCCTTCCTTCCTTCATCTCTTTTTTTTCTTTATTTTAAAGATGTGGGATACAATTCAGGATTAGGTATATAAGTGGCCATCATATAGGCAAAGTTGGAGCCTCACTTTGGTCCCTTCTTTGCCAGGTTTGAGATCAAGAACCCTTATTGATGTTGTGCACCCCTCATCCATCCCAGCAAGTAACCCACTACTGCCAATGCCCTTAGTAACATCTTTGAGCTGGAGTCTCACGGTCCCCCAGGCTGGAGTGCAGTGGCACACTCACGGCCAATGCAGCCTCGACCTGCTGGGCTCAGGCGATCCTTCCACCTCAGCCTTCCAAGTAGCTGTACAGGTGTGCACCACCATGCCTGGCTAATTTTTTGATTTATTGTAGAGAAAAGGTCTCACCAACTTGCCCAGTTAATTTTTTGATTTATTGTAGAGACAAGGTCTCAGCAAGTTGCCCAGGCCAGTCTCAAACTCCTGACTCAGGCAAATCTCTCACCTCAGCCTCCCAAAGTGCTGGGATTACAGGCTTGAGCCACGGTACCCGGCCCGCCAATCCCTTTCTTACAGTATTATGGTAAACATTCAGGATCTGCTTATGAGAATATGTGGTACTCTGTTCTTTGTTTCTGTGATAGATCACTGAGTATGATAGACCCTAAATCCATCCAAGTTGTTGTGAAGTCCATATGTTTGTCCTTCTTTATGGCTGCATAACATTCCATTGTGTCTATGTACCACATTTTTTTAATCCAGTCCAGTTTCAATGGGCAGCATGGTTGGTTTCATGTTTTGCTATTGTGAATAGTGCTGCAAAAACATGTGTGTGCTATCTTTTTTGTAGAATGATTTGAGTTCCTCTGAGTATATTCCCAGTATAGGGATTGCTGGGTCATATGGAAGGTCAATGTCTAGTTCTTTTAGAAATCATCACACTGTTTTCCAAAGAGGTTGCACTAGTTTACATTCCCACCAGCAGTGTAGAAGCACTTCTTTTTCTTCACATCCTCTCCAGCATCTGTTGTTGTTTGTTTTATTAATAATGGTCATTCTTACTGGGTTTAGGGGAGATCTCAATGTGGTTTTAATTTGCATTTCTCTGATGATTACTGAGGCTGAGCACTTTTTTGTGTGTCTGTTGGCTGCCCATATATCTTCTTTTGAGAGGTGTCTACTCATGTCTTTTGCCCACTTTTTAATGGGGCTGTTTGTTTTTTCCCCTTTCTGCTTGTTTAAGATCCTTATAGATCCTGAATGTTAGGCATTTGTCAGATAAACAGTTGCCAATTTTTTTTTTCCCATTCTGTGGGCTGTCTCCCCACTCTCTTCATGTTTTCTTTTGCTTTGCATAAGTTTGTCAGTTTGATGAGGTCCCACTTGTCTATCTTATCTCTTATGGCAGAGACACTTGGGTTTTGATCAAGAATTGGTTGCCAGTTCCAATTTCCAGTGGTGTCTCCTGCATTTTTTAGGGTTCTTATAGTTTGAGGTTTTATGTTTAGGTCTTTGATTCATTTAGAGTTGATTTCTGTGTTCGATGATAGGCAGGGGTCTTGTTTCAATCTTCTGCACGTGGTCAGCCAGTTTTTCCAGCACCATTTACTAAATAGGTTCTCCTCGCCCCAGTGGTTGGTGGTGGAGGATTTGTTGAAGACGAGTTGGTTGAGAAATTAAGGTTTTGTTTCCGGAATCTCTATCCTGTTCCATTGGTCTATATGCCTGTTCTTGTACCAGTACTAGACTGTTTGATTATTGTAGCCTTATAGTAAAGTTTAAAGTCGAAGTGTGATACTTCCTGCTTTGTTTCTTTTACTGAGGATTGTTTTGGCTATTTGTGGTCGTTTATGTTTCCGTATGAATTTCTGTATTGTCATTTCCAGGTTTGAGAAGAATGATGTTGGTAATTTAATGGATTTTGCGCTGAATCTGTAGATTGCCTTTGGTAGGATGGACATCTTAACAATGTTGATTCCTCCTGTTCATGAGTATGGAATATTTTTCCATTTGTTAGTGTTTTCTTGGATTTCTTTGAGCAGTGTTTTGTAGTTTTCATTGTAAAGTTCTTTCACTTCTCTGGTTAGGAAGATGACGAGGTATTTCCTGTGTGTGTGTGTGTGTGTGTGTGTGTGTGTGTGTGCGTGTGTGTGTGTGTGTCTATTGTGAATGGGATTGTGCTTTTTATTTGGTTCACTGCCTGCTTATTGTTGGTGTATAAAAGTGCAACGGTCTTTTGCACATTTATTTTGTACCCCAAGACTTTGCCAAAGTTCTTTATCAATGTGAGAAGATTTTTGACAGATTCTTTTGGGTTTTCGAGCATCTCTAGATTCATAGCCATTTTTTGTTGGCCTCTGGGAGGATATCAAATGATTTACTATTGTTTTTCACTTCAAAATGTAAGAAGTTATATAAGAACAAAGAGAGGTGATTCCTTTGAAACACAGACCAAGAAAAACTTGTACTGTCTTTTCACCCATAAATGGCCTATAGGACAAATAACACAGATTTCCTTAGCACAATTCATTAACATTTAACTAAGTTACTGGAAGGCATCTAAAAACAAGAGAAAAGAAGATGATACAAATGTATTTCTAAGGAAACTACAGTTTTTTACAGTGTTGAGATGTGTGATATATAGATCTATAAATAGATGGCTAGCTACAGATGTGACACAATAAGCGAGCAACCACTAAGATAATAGGACTCTTTTGACACAAAATCAGAACTAGATCTGTATGTTTTCTATGACTAGAGTGATACTTTTTTATTTTGAAGACAGGGTCTGGCTGTGTTGCCCAGGCTGGAGAGCAGTGACACGATCATAACTTACTGCAGCCTTGAACTGCTGGCTCAAGCGATCCTCCCACCTCAGGCTCCCAAGCAGTTGAGACTACAGGCACGTGCCACTGCATTCAGCTTAGAGTGACATTTTAAATAATCATCTTGTCAGTCTCAATAATTTGAAAATTGTAATAAAAATTCAGTTTTCTACTACTATTTATTATCGTTTACTCTGGGTGAGCTTTCATTCCCCCACCCCATCCCCACGCCCCCTACCTCCACACTCTGGCATCGGAACCTTTGCATCTGCAGGGACTTCTAACTTGAGAATTACGTTCTTCCTGAGCCATTGTTTGATCCCTTCCTTCCCAGAGAAGGGAGGTAGCACTGAGCAACAGTCATGCTAAACCTGGAACCTATAACAGGTAAGGGAAGACATGGGAAATATAAATGAATAAATAAACAAACAAATATTAATAAATAAACCTGGAACCTAAGGGAAGACATGGGGAATATAAACAAACAAACAAATATTAATAAATAAACCTGGAGCCTAGACTGGCTGGTCTCTAAGAGATGGAGAAAGAGAATCTAGGCTCAAAACCTGCAGAACTGAAACCAAGGCAAGAGAAGAGAGCAAGGCCTGCAAGGATGGAAAGTGGAGCCTTGTGGCAATTCCCTGAGCTGACTTGGTCATCCGGTTACTGGGCTCTAGGACATAGCTGCCCTGTGAGTTTATTGGCACCTCCACAGGTGACAGATGTAACTAACCCTTTAAAGCATAGTAAGATGTAGGCAGGGGGAACTTCATGGGTGGGTGATCTGTTCATTCATGCCAGGCCCCGGCACTCCAAAGGACCTGTGCTGTCTTGAAATAATAATCACCTTGAAACATGTGTTTTTAGCTTAATAAGAAGGGACAATGGAGTGAGCTCAAGAGCAGCACAGAAGTCGAGCAACCTGGCTTGGGGGTAACCTGGCCTGGTGACATGTCTTGGAGGCAGTCTAGGGTGGCACAGGGCTCCAGGGTGATCAGGCCTGTATCTCAGCCTAGATTGGAGGGGCAAAGGCACTAGTGGAAGCAGCTGGGGAGAGGGGGGAGAGGAGAGTCTGCACATGGGGGCTGGCTGACCCAACTCCAAATGGGCCATTCCGAGCCATCCCTGAGGTATCTGCACAAATATTAACTAACTCTCTGACCTAAGGCCGTGACGGAAGCCGCCCTGCTCAGGCAGTAACTTAGTAAACATCGTCTGTAATTAACACAAAATAAAAGCAGATACAAAGACATTGCAATAAAGCGTTTCAGGGAGTTTTTAGAATTCGTCAAGAAGTTTAGAATCTTTGGTTTTGAAAATTGCTGTGAATTTGCAGAGTAAATATCCACAGGCTTAAAATTAAATGTAATTAGATGCAAAAATTTTTGTATTCAGTGGAAAAGAATGTTACTTTTATATGACATTTCAGATGAACCAATTATTATTATTATTATTATTAGTAGTAGTAGTAGTAGTAGTAGTATTTTTGAGTTGGAGTCTCACTCTGTTGTCCAGATTAGAGTGCAGTGGCACTCTTCCGGTCACTGCAGCCTCGACCTGCTGGGCTCTGGCGATCCTTCCGCCTCAGTCTTCCAAGTAGCTGGAACTACAGGCGCGTGCTACCATGCCCGGCTAATTTTTTTGTTTGATTTATTGTAGAGATGAGGTCTCGCCAAGTTGCCCAGGCGGGTCTTGAACCCGCGGACTTAGGCAATCCACTCACCTCGCCCTCCCAAAGCACAGAATTGCAGACTGAGCCACCGAGCCTGGCCAGATGAACCAATT